>VFFE01008050.1:3357628-3487814 GCA_008921705.1 Burhinus oedicnemus
ATAAGTATAAGCCAGAGCCTCTCTGCATACCGTTCCTTGGCATCAGCCATAAACATGGGTCTTATCACTCTGAGAACGAATGGTTTCCTGCACAACATGCTGTTAATTTCAGCAGTTAGAAGAGGCCCAGCTAACAAGCAAAGTTACCGAACAAAATTGGTCCTGCTTTACCTCAAACCAGGACAAGATCCTGCATCCATTAATTGCAGTTTTGCTTTTTTGTTTTTTTCTTTTGCAAAAGTAATATATCACTGGACTAGAGATGGGTGCAAGACACAGGAGTTGTAACCCAGTGATTATGACTCTTAAAGGTGATAGTGAAACAATGAAGAGTAGAGACTGTAGAGACAGCAGGAAAAAGTTGCATTTTTTTTTTCTTGTACTTTATCTGGCTTCCTTCCATTTTGCTTGAAACCTTGGCTGAAGAAAGTGGTATAGCAAGGCTGGTTCAGTATCCTCTTCATAATATCTTGTTGGAGACCTTTTCTCTCCTCTCCTCTCCTCTCCTCTCCATCCTTCAATCTGCAGCTTTTTCGACAAGTCAGCTCAGTTGCTACCAGACTGAGTACACTTTTTTCCTCTCTCCAGGGGGTTCCCCAACCCATTTGGCTGCTTTCTTAAAGAAATCAAAAGACACTATATATCTGGATACAAGAGCCTGAGGCACCTGGATTGGCTAAAACTTGTGAATCTTTTGTTTCTATGTCCCATCGACAAAACCTAATTAAATTTCCCTACAGAATCATAGATTTGAAGAGAACTTCTTATGAAATCTTTTTGCAGTACAACTGTAAGCTTTTTAAAGATTTTTTTATGTTATTCTGTACCTTCTGGGTCACATCTGTTGCTTTACGTAGTTGCCTTAAAGGAAAAAACAGCTGCTCTTTCCAATTAGATTATGCTGCTGAAGCTTAAAGCCAGCTTTGCATATTCAGAAGACCAATCGACCCTTTATTCTCCCATATTTCATCTCTCCTATGTTCAGAATCATAGATTTGAAGAGAACTTCTTATGAAATCTTTTTGCAGTACAACTGTAAGCTTTTTAAAGATTTTTTTATGTTATTCTGTACCTTCTGGGTCACATCTGTTGCTTTACGTAGTTGCCTTAAAGGAAAAAACAGCTGCTCTTTCCAATTAGATTATGCTGCTGAAGCTTAAAGCCAGCTTTGCATATTCAGAAGACCAATCGACCCTTTATTCTCCCATATTTCATCTCTCCTATGTTAAAAAACACATTCTGTATTAGTGTACCATGTCATATTTTATAACTGAAAAGCAATCAAATATTATTAAAAGCAAACAATTTTTTTTAGGCTCTGGTATGTATATTATCTCTAATAGCATTGTTCTGAAACCTCCTGATTCACACTTCTGAAAATGGAAATTCAGGTCAGAAAAGTGTTGATTTTTGAGATCTTATATTTGGCTCCAAAAGGACAGCGTTGGGAAGGTGCTTCCTTCAGAAATGGCATTTCAGGGCTTTGCAACCTCATACTATAGCAGGTCACATCTAGCAATTTTATTATTAATGCATCCATACTTTTAAAAAAATGCTGTATATTTTATGCTGCTTTTGACCTTTGGTGTTTTGCTAACAGCATAACAGATATTATATCAGCGGACAAATTTTCTGCAACATGACCAGCCTCTTCGTTACAAAGAAAGGTTTGGAGTTCTGACTAAAGGATTCGTTAGCTGATGACAGCTCTGAGGGGCTTTTCTCGTAAAGTCTCATACCTGCTATAGTGAAAAAGCAATGGATGTCCCTAAATTAGATTTGAATAGTAAAAACTGTTAGTAAATATAAGAAAACTATATTGCAATAGAAGAAAAAAAAATCTTTTCTGTTTCCTGTTTCCTTCAGAGGCAAGAGAGAGAACTTATATGCAAAAATACCTCATTCGCTGTTAAAGAATCAGCCCCAATTTTGTGATTGAACGGTCCAGAGCAGCACACTGGGACCATATGGGATTAGTCCTGTAATAGGACTATATCCATCTATTTAATTGCACAGCAGTAAGGGAAGGGTCAGTTTTTAAATCTCCAGATTTGCTTGGTTGTATAAGTACGCTGATGGAAACCTCTAAAATTTATACTAGAGATTACAAGTTACAATGAAGGTTAGGGCTACTGTAGCTCTAACTGCTTCATCAGAGACAGATCTTTTCTCATCTTAAAATTGGAACATAAGTGGTTCATGCTGCTAAACTTGATAGATAACTGAGAGGTAATTTGATTAAAATAGAACCATGCTTTCACAGAGAGAGAATACCAGTGGGCTAAGTATGGAAAGGCAATGAATGAGCCAAGGGATCGATGACAAAGCAATGGGAATTCAGATGAAACATGAACATGTAGGTGACCACTGGAACACATTGGCAAGGAAAGCAGCAAGCCTCTGAGTTAGCACTAGAAGCCCTCCTACAGGTTACAGTTAAGTAAAAGGCAACATACATGTTACTACCCTGAGGGATCTACAGTTTTGTGGCCTGAGATATGCAGTAGTCAGGCTATGCAATCTAATTCCTTTCTTTTTCAGAAGCTACCAGTCCTACCCCACAATAGACTCTGGGGGATACCAGCACCAGCGAAAGAGTGCATGTTGAAGGAATTGATGTGTTGAGATGGTCCCTGGACACCTCCTTTGAACAGCATGCCAGAGCCCTTCATGCCATTTCCTAGGGGGTCATTCTTTGCTAAAACAGATTAAATAGCCTGGCATTTCTAGGCCATGCCATTTTGCAGCTGAGTTTAGTCAGAGACAAGAGGTCAACTCATCTCAAAGTTTCATCTCTCTCACATGTCTCTTTCAATATAAATCAAAGCTCCTAGGATCTTTTTATTTCACCAGCATGAAAGTTCAGGTACAATCCGAATGCATACATTTCACTTACTTTCACATCTTTACCTTACCTTGTAATTTGTGATCTTAAAATAAGCTTAAAATTAAAAGTTAACTCCAACCATAAACATAAGTCCTTCCACAATTACAGCTGTTTCAATTATTGGCGCATTAACATTTCATAGTTAGTATGTACTTCTCTGAATATTCACTTGGTTGCTTCATTTAACAAATTTATTTTAAAAATCATATCTACAAACATCATTCAGAAGGAAAGAAAATATTTTTGTACCTCCAAAATGTAAATTAGCACATTTTACTTGCCCATTAAATTATGAGATTTGGTATTATCAACAAAATCAACTTTCAGCAACTTGCATCTCAAATTAATTTCTGCAGAAGTTCATCATTTAACAAGTGTATATGTCCTGCTGTTGACAAGAATACATTATTCATTTATCAAGCATTTATCAACATAGGGTTCTTCAAAAGTAATTCGTTGTTCTGAAGAGATTGCGAAAGGATATCTGGTTAACAACATAAACTGCTGTCTGAACAAATCAAATCTGAAATTTCTTCTTTTATTCATACATATTATCTACTCTGTTGTGTGTATACATGTATATGCATGCGTGTTTGTATACATACTAATGTATATTAAATCCTCCATCATTGACAATCATTTTACCATTTCTGTTATGCTATTTGATATTTAGATCTGAAGATATTTATAGGAGTATAACTATGTGAAGCTTCATATCCATCTGCCTCGCGAACCAAAAACAGGACAAAAAACCTGATTTATACACACAAAATTATTACAAATGCCGAAGAAACTGCTCTATGTGATTCAACCCTTTATCAACAACTGGATATATTTTTTAAAGACCTAACAGCGAAACAGTGACTGTTCAAAAAAATTTCCCTCAATTGTTTTATAGCCTCTGATAGGGTTTAAGATGAACTTCAGTATACTAAGCTTCACAGCTTTCTTCTAGGTTAAGTGAGTAATGGTATTTAACATATATTTGGTTTAGGGACTAGTATGGCAAACGTGTCAGCTCTTGAACTGCTAGACTCAAGCAGAACTGCTATCATGTATGGTGTGAGGTTCTGGTCCCAAACCTTTAAGCCCGAGGCCTGGAGTTAGAAGTGGAGGCACTAGCACTTCACAAGAGGTCAGATGTCAGATATGCTGAGGACCTGTCACTCTGTGTCACTTGTTCATTGGGCCTGTCTTTGAAACCACACACTTTACGGTCCAATTGTCACCAAATCCAGTTTCAGCTTGCAAACTTTCAGCCCCAAACCCTCTCTTTAAGAACCTTGTGTCAGTTGCATGGGAAATTGGCAAGAAAGGTAAGACTGAAATCCACCCTCTACGTGGCTGCTTACAAAGGGCTGCAGCTTTCATTGAATCCAAAAAGCAGGGGCCTCAGAGGTCTGGGCACTTGCACTGTGACTACAGAGAAAGTATGGTCCTCAGATATATGGATAAAAGTCTCTACAACAAGTCCAGAAGACTTAACAAGACATATTCGGTTTTGGGTGGCATCTATAAAGGAGCATAACATTTCTAGAACTGTACCAGCTGATACCAACCCTATCAGCTCAGCATAAAAATCGTTCTGCTATGGTTGGTGAGATGCCAGCCTATCCACCACTTGTGCTGTGTTTGAGGGCTTGACTGGAATACATGAAATGCATAGATCTTGTGGTGATCCTATATTCACCAGCAAAATCTCAAGTTGGTCATTTTTGTGAATGTTCTTTAATACAGCCCTGTTTGGACAGACTCTCCAGGCAGTGGTTTCATAGAATCATAGAATGGTTTAGGTTGGAAGGGACCTTAAAGATCATCTAGTTCAAACCCACTTGCCTCCCACTAGATCAAATCATTCAAAGCCTCATCCAACATGACCTTGAACACTTCCAAGCATGGGGCCCCCAGAGCTTCCCTGGCAAGCCGTTCCAGTGCCTCACCACCCTCACAGTAAAGAATTTCTTCCTGAGATCTAATCTAAATCTCCCCTCTTCCAGTTTGAAGCCATTACCCCTCATCCTGTCAATACATGCCCTTGTAAGAAGTCCCCCTCCAGATTTCTTGTAGTCTCCTTTCAGATATTGGAAGGCTCCTATAAGGTCTCCCTGGAGCCTTCTCTTCTCCAGGCTGAACAACCCCAACTCTCTCAGCCTGTCCTCACAGCAGAGGTGCTCTAATCCTCTGATCATCTTTGTGGCCCTCCTCTACACCTGTTTCAACAGGTCCACGTCCTTATGTTGTGTCAGGACACTTGTCACAGATAGAAGAGGCTGAAAGGGGAACTGATCTATTAACAACAACAAAAAAACCCAAACCAAAACAAAAAACCCCAACAGAAATTGAAGTAAAGAAATGGATGAATCTGCAAATTGCAGGATGTATCCCTCTAGTTATCAATGGACCCATTAGGGGGAAAAGGAGATGCAAGTTGAAAAGCTACAAATGGAAAATGTGCACAATTGCACCGAGCAGCTCATGCTTCTAACATGTACCAAGTCATGTCTGTTTCTTGTTTGTTCTTTCTTCACATGTGCATGTCTATTAACCTCTTTATTTTCTTCTGATTTGAAGATGAATTATGAACCTGTGAGCACTTCAGATTTTATACTCCAGCTGGTTTTCCATGTCCTAGTTGTAGTTTTCCTATAACCAGATGTCAGTGGTTCAGCTGATTAATCTCACTGGCGTCCAGTCACAGGCACAGCTGCAGCCACTTTTCAAATGATGGCCAGATACAACACCCTTCCACTGCTCTAAAATTTTGTCTGCACAGTCCATCATTTAGCAAGATGGAGAGCACTATCATACAAATACAGTAAAGTTGTTATTGTACCAAAGAGACTGAATTTTATGTCCTATGCTGAGCCACTAGTACTCATTTGGGAATAGTCTTGCATTTGATTTTTTCTGAAGACTTCAGCAGTCAGGACTCTCAAATTCTATCACCTGGATGAAGATCTCAGAGATAAGCTAGAGATACCACCCTATGTTTTCTCCAGATAGTAGCTGTCAGCTCAAAAAAGGCTAGCTGGATATTTTCCAGTAGAAAGGTCTTCTAATAGGCAATTGTTAATTTATTTAAAGCATAATAACATGTGGAAATATATTCATTTCAAAGAACCTATGTTGGAAACGTTCCTTCCTGTCCTGACACTGGAGAGTCAGATATCCTGAGCAGCCAGCTGGCCCAGAAAAAGGACAACTCCAGCTCAGCCAGGGATGAGTGGCTTCCAGGTCCTCAGACCCATCTGGGAGAACTTTTGAGTCAAAACTAATTTATTCATAGTCTTTCAAAAGAGATTTCACATGTTTCTTCTTTTATGAGGTTGATTTTAATTTGGTTTATTTTAAATGTAAGGGCTTTACTACAAACCAGCACAAAGAACATCTTAAAATCTTAGGCTTTGCTGTGGAGTTACTCAAAAGTGAGCTCTACAGCCATTATACTCCAGTGACACTGGGAAACATCTTACTGACTTAAATTACCCAGAATAAGGTTCTTAGTTTGCAGTAAGTCACCACTACTGACTTCAGCCAACAGAACATGTATTTTTTACTGTGATATCATTGCACGTTTCCCTGATAAAATATGAACTATAGCATCTTAAAGCACTGATAAAATTATCTACTTACTCCTCATAGGCCTTGTGAGATGTCTTTCCATTACTGATATGACCAAGGAAAGTTTTTGGAGCTCCCTTTGGAGTCATTGGCTAAAAGGTCAAGTGCTAGGCCTTCCTTCCACTTGTACTACAGGTATCAGCAATCAAGATAAATTGACCTCAGGCACATATGTAGTTAATAAAGCAGAGGGAGCTTAGAAGAACTGAGAGAAAACAGAAGCTGAGGATCCAGAGAATCAAAATATCAATCCGAAAGCTGAAGAAAAATCAAAATGTTGAAGAGGAAAGGCAAGAAGTCTTGCTTGGTTGTGCAGAGGTGGATAACAAGGGCATCAGTGATCTAGGCTGGGACAGATGTGTGATTGCACTCCATGCAATGTGTGTGTGACTGTGGAAGGAAGCGTCAGTCAAACACTGGCATATTTTCATAGAAGTTTTTAAAGAACTTTTCAAACTCAATCATGTCTACAGACAGCTGGATTTTGTTTTCCTTTCAAAATTAATGCCCTTGGTTTAACTGTCCATGTGTATTGTGCCTTCTTAGCCATGCTGCACAAAATGTGGGATTTGTACCACAGAATGGTCATGCCTACAACATTTACAACAGGATGACTAAGGAGTTTTTGACAGACAGGCAATGTCTCCCCAGTTGTCTGATTCTGGAGTTTTATTTTCTAAAAATCAATTCAATTCCCTGCTAGGCATCCAGGTATTGGAACAGATTAGTGAATTGCAGTTGAGTACTAATGATTGCTTATTTCTACTTTTAGGTGATCTCCATGATAATTTTACAGCAAACTAAAAAGCATTAGAATCTACGGTTCTTCCAGTTACATTTCTAAGTCATGTATGACCATTCAAGGCAAGAGAAACAGTTCTCTCCTTAATTCTTTGTATATGGTCTATCAAATAAATAGAACACTTAAAGAACTAATGCTTATGAGTAAGTTTTGCAGAATTAATCCAGTATTTGCAGAAATACCACGAACTTTAAACTTCAAAATTAATAGCTTTCATTAGACTATTACATCAGAAAATTAATTCAGGAAGTAATTTATCCCTCTGCCATACCATGGGAATATCATCTTTTTAATATCTTTAATAAAAAACAATCTAAACACACTGCGAGTCCGATTTTTGACACTTTCAGTCTCCCTAACTGTCATTTGGTACAAATTGTGCTCAAAGTGATTGTGATAATCTCCTGATTATTTTCAAGATTGGTTACTAAACAATAACAATAAATTGCATCCAGCTTGAGCAGTATCTTAAAATAGTTTTTTGTATTAGATTTTTATCAGCTTTTATTGTGACGTACAATCTGTTAAAGTGGTAATTTTGATAACACTACTTCTATACTTGCTTTAGAGAGCAGGAAAATTAATTGGTCTCCTAATCTTTATAGAGCTGATAGCTTTGGGATACTTGTCTGTGTTGCATACAAATACTGATTCTTTGTTGTAGTGCTAGAAACAAATAGCAATTAAAAGAGAACTAATTCAGGAAATAGTTTGCAGTCTTTGGATAATTCCCCCTAACTGTATTTCTTTCAGCACTGCATCTCTTACTAAAAAAAAAAAAAAAATTATAAAAAATTCTATTTATATAGCAAATACAAGAATTTACCATACTACTGCAAAAATCCTGTTTTAAAGTTTAGTGTTGACTGCCTTAAATTGCAGCCTTTAGTCTGCAAAAGCATAGATTTCCTCTGTAAATTATGTAATTTATTTATGTCCTTATTCATATTTCTGTATAGAGTGACTCTGTCATGAAGCAGCAGTCTAAACTCTGCTACTACATGCATACCAATCATTAGACTGTCCATTTGAAGATATTTTGAGTTAGCACCAATTATGTCAGAAACACAGGCAATACACATTAGAGCTCTTGGTTGTTTCTGGAAAAGAGAGTTGAGCCATGACGTTCTTCCTACTGTTAACGTCTCCATAATCCCTCTTTTTGTCTGATTTTAATCTTGCCAATGACCTATTCCATGCCAAAAAGGCAACTTTTTCCAATTACTCTCTCATGCTGTAGGTCAGTTTTTCTTCAAAGATTCAAGGAATAGACACATCTCAGTACTTTCCAGGGTGACGTTCATATCAACCATTGAATTTTGTACTGAAATATCAAAACTTGGTGTGGGGAGGAAAAGAGTAGCTCTGAACTCATTGAATGGCAACATCTGAGGTTTGAAATTTTCCCCTTTTATCAAATATTTTGTAAGGAATATTACTGTACCTCTACTTCACAGGAGAACTCAAGCCAACATTTGCTTCCTATTGTACTTCTCTTTTTTTTTCTGATGTGAAATGTACAGTAGTGATGATCCTTGTTCCAACACTAAGAAGTTCTTTGATCAATAAAGAAAACACATTGTGAAAGATATAGAAAAGAAGTGAAAAAATAACAGTACTAGAGGTTAAGTTATCTGGTTAAGGACTATTCAGTGTGAAAGAAATACCGAATAACAAGGAAACTTCACAGACATTAAGGACATTAAGGACATTAAGGACTGGGCAACAACAGAGAACACAGAAGACCCAAGGGAGGGATGAGCCCTTGAAAGAGTCACAGGACTCAAACCTGCTTACAGAGGATTAGCTTGTTCCTCCTTGGTGCCTCCCGATCCCTCTCTTTCCCCACCTTTGGCCCTTCTCCTAAACGTCTCATGGTAAGTTTTGCACAATCCCACAAGCCTCCTCAAATATCCCACAGAATCACAGATTACTCATTACTTACACAGATCCCATATTACTTGTGTTAGTCTTGTTTCTCCCTTTGTGTTAGTGACAAAGCTCGGGCTGATCCTGGAGTCTGCAGGATTTCTCCAGTCGCATAGTGCCAATGGAGAAACTGAGCTCCGTGACTTATGGCCAGTTCAGTCCATGAACACAGTGCTGCATGCAGACACACACAGGGTGGGTAGCTTTCCCCACCGTAGATTTAAAAAGCTGATTTTGATTCATTAAATTCCTTTCATGAGCAGGAAAAGAGTAGGCCCTGGGGCACAGCTCAGTTCTCAGGTAAATAAAGCAGGCAAAAGGCAACGCATGCTAGATATGAAAGAGTAACTCTAAAATACATTAAATAAGTGTTTGTCCTTAAAGATATAGATATGTGTACGTATAGCTGGAAATTTTTTATAATTACAGTACCTAAAATGAGATTCCATCTCAGGCTGTAGGCACCTGAATGTGTCTATGACTTCATTAGTATCTAAACTGTGTGTTAGTCATTAGAGGCAACAAGGTTGGATTCAATTGCCTAAATGTAGACATCTGAGGCATCCTGGCCTGCCTGGCACATCCAGCTAGGTCAGGTAGATACGACACGGGACAAGAGGGAGACCTCTGTTCTTCCAAAGTAGGAGGATGCCCTATTGCATGGCAGATGATATTAGACACATGTATTTGGACAAATTAACTGCACCCTCAGCCAATACAGTCAGTAGAGCTTGCAAAACTATCTAGTCAGATACAGGTGTCTATTTTAGGGTTAGCTGAATACTTCTGCTGACTCCACTGAACATGCTGCTTAGAGCTCCTTTTATTGTAACTGGAGTTTAGACACAGACCTAATGTGGAGAGACACACATTTCAGTGCCTGCAGTCCATCAAGGAAAGGCAAAGACAGGTTTGCACATGGAACTCCCTCAGAAAGTCCTCATCCTCCATATGGTTAACTTCATATGTGGGAGATGTTCCCATGAGACTGACCATCCTGGGAATAGGATCAGCACAACAATGAAGTGCATTTCAGGATTAGAGATGCTTTTCTCCATCCTGTGTAATGCTGTTGAGGTACTCTTCCAACGGGGACAGAGATGAGAACCAAACTCCTCCATCTGACATGCAGATTTTTCTCTCCATTGTGCTGGGGCAAAGTACATAGCTTTAAAAGTGATTTTATCTCATAACTCTCATGACTGATGCTTCTGAGTTCCCAGGCAGCAAATATAAGTCCATTATCCTTTAGAACTGATACTTCTTTAAGTATTTCTTTTAGTTTGATTTCGTCAGAACTTGCTGCCTTTGAAGAGCCCCTTCATGGACAGGGGCTCAAAGTTTTGGCTACTTTGTTACTTGTCTGTGAGCAATTATTTATATGGATGAGCATAAAGCTGATGGAAATATATTATTAAAGCAGGTGTGTTTTCTAAAGATAGTAAAGAAGTAAGCTCTCAGGAAAATTCCCATCAAAAGCTTTTCCCCCTATTGGATTTTATTATGCAAAACTTACAAGTTTTCTTGAAAACAAGTTACAAAAAATATAGTTTTGTTAGGACCAAATATCATTAAAGCTTACAGAACATATCTACTGAATAAAATAATGTTAGTTCATTGCATCAATCTGCTATATGGTATTTTTATTCTTGTATAATAGCTGTTTATTCTAAATGAGCTACTGTATGTAGCTGTGACCCTAAGTCAAGTGTAAGTTACACAAAGCATCCCTTCAAAGCTTGTTCACTTGGATTTTATCATTTATTAACATGATCACAACTGGTATGTTACATATACCTTTGTAATGTTATTTTTGTATAAATAGGAACCTAACACACTATTTGTGTTTGGATGTGTTACCAACAATCCCCACCTCAGCCTTTTGTAAGAAATGTCCACAAACAATGATTTGATAATTTTTTTTCATTCATAATGACCTGTAAAAGCAATTCTCACACTGCTTTTCAGTCCTGGGTTGAAATGTGTATTGAAACAGCACCTGCAGTAGAATGTTTTGCTTTGAAATCTATGAATGGACATTGCTTAGTTTCCTGAAAGCAGAATTGTCTGATTCCTTTTTCCAAGAACATCTTAGCATAATGGAGCATGAGTAACACTTTTTGATATACTGACATTTTTCCGGCTTGAATTCAGCATTTGGGAGTCTGAACAGCCACACACTCTGACCACAGTGAAACACCACATGTTCGATGTACCCAAGAGCTCAAGCTTACAACACAGGGTGAAACACCTTTCAGCAGCAAGGCGCAAGTGCAGAGACCAGGTGCACAAGCTCTGAGAGGTACTTGCTGGCTCCTACACCTCCGGAGCAGGAAGCATGGTGGAGTACAGCGCAGAGACACCTGCAAGGCTCGGGCAAAGCCATATAGCTGCACCAGTCCTATCAGCCCTGAACCAGAACCATGGCTGAGGTGGACATGGGAAGGAGTATGGTCCAAGACAGCATGCAGCTCTGCCAGCTTCTGCAGGCTGTGCTCAGGGAACCACTGCTGAACCACTGTTGGGGTCAAGTGCCAGCCAGTGTGACAGCAAGGGAAGCAGGCAGAATTAAATTAGTAGTTTTGCTGTTTTGCAGTGTGGAGAGGTTAAAACATTGAGTTCTGTTTTGTGGTGTGGTTTTTTTTAAGCTACTGTCATAGGTAGAGATGATTCCTGTGCTATAAGCATATGAACCTCTTCATCTTGCAGCTTTCTTGACTCTCAATACTTTGTAGTGAGACTCCCCAGTAAATACTCTAGTTACAGAATTAAGAGAGAAGCTCTTTGGGTTTCCAAAAGGTTCCTTCCAAAGAAGAAAGAAGGAAGATTTCTCAGGCCAAGAAATTGTACAGAGTGCACCAGCCACAGTAATCATGTTTCCTCTGACATTTTGAGCATCAATCACCTCCATCCTACCTTCTCCATCAGGTAAAGAGCCATCCAAGTGCCAGTCAAAGGAAGTGCAGAGTATATTAACTGAAGGAAATGTCTCTTTTTCTAATTATTCACCCAAAAGAAGTGCAACAAAAGGTTCTATGCTGCTAAAAATTGTGTACTGATCCAATCAGGTTTTTCTGTACTCCAGCAGCAGAGGCATCGCAAAACATCTCTCACTTCATTTTTTCCCATCCTGGTTGCACTGCAACATGGATCTGGCCTCATCTTTGCAACTAGAAATAAAGCAGCTGTTGTGAAGCAGGACACTTTGGTGTAATCTTCCATGGTCAAATAGAGGAGAAATACCCAACAGTTTTACAAAATTAATGTTTTGCATTCATTATTTCTTTATTTTATGTTTTCCTTAGTATTTCAGAAAAATATTTGGCCAGTTTAACACCTTTTTTTCATAAGGTGTCTGTGCCAATTCAGCCCATAATTATAGTGATCTGTGAACCTAACAGCATTCATTTCACATCATTTTGATTTGAACTGAATCAGTGTCTGTTTACTCTGATCTTACCATGGGAAAAAAACATCCCTTCAGCATTTCACTTAAAATGACTCTAGACTGACAGCAGCAAATCCACATAGTGACCAGCAGGACAGAACTTACTCATGAGTAACAAAAAGAACCATTTTAATCCACTGCATCTACCTCAGCCTCCTCACAGAGGTTAATCAGCAGTGACCCAAAGCAGCACTCCTGGCGAGGAGGCTGACTTTCAATCAGTTACTTTCTCTCTAAAGAACAGAAACTTACTATCTGCAATAAAATGGTATTGTTATTTGAAGAAAATATTGTTTGGCTCAATAAAGCTTTCCCTGTCTTCAAGAGTTTAGAAAGGAGGCTCCTGGTTTCATTTATAATGAAGGCTTGGCTACCAGAATAATTTCCATTCAGGTACACAGCCATCATACGAACAATTAAATGAAATGTTTGCTTTTTTTAATTTCTTCTTTACTAGTTGTTATTCTTTACTACTGCTGTTTTGTACTTCTACATGGAAAGAGGTCAATAAACTGAGAGGGAAGAGGGGATAGCTTCATTGCAGCATAGTAGGTATTAAATTTGACATTGTTTTGCTGAAACCAGAAAGCATACTTCTCTAGAACTTGAGTTTCTATAATCCATGACAGATTGATATCTGTCAGACATGGTGTAAAAAAAATTTTTTTAAGACTCTTCAGTGTTTAAAAAAAGTGTCCAACACACTGGCAAGTGCTCCAGACTTTGACTACATGCCACCATTTATCTACATGAACTGAAAGTGGAGACTCCAATGGCAAAGAATAAGACTCCGTAAATACAGTGGAAGGATTAGCCGTTTTGCTGTGAGACATTAAGCTTATTCATATCCTTGCAGATAGAAAGGAAAACATGACCATATGCACTCAGCTGGTGTAATAGTGGTTTACTTCTCACAGAAGAAGCTAATTTCATATACCTAAACATTGAAGCCTGTGAGGTTATTCCACAGTGAAACTGGACACTAGCAATGCAACCTTAGACAGGGATTGAGGCTGGATGTGAAAACCGTAACTACAAATATGAGATAAAAAATGAACAGTTAGACCTACAAAGTCAGATATAGATATGTCAATAGCTTACCAATATAGTCTATATACTAACAGTCAAATATAGCTACACTAGCCCCGACAAGGGGTCAATACTGTGCCAGTAAGATAGATTTTTAGATCACTAGAAGGGCTTCATAATATATTTAGAGACACTGTGGTCACAAGATAGCACTGGAATCGATGGGAATTAGTTGCTGGAAATTCTCTGCAGGTGCCTTTCTGCAGCTTTGGGCATCTCAGTATCTCAGATACCTTTAGTGATAAGTTCTTAGCAATGTTCAGACACTTAAAGACAGAATAAGGAAAGATACACCAGTTTAGGAAACTGGTGGTGGAATACCAGAGACCCACAAGGAAAGATATTTAGGAACAGCCTTGATGTTTCACAATCAAAAAGTTATCGCTCTCTGATGTTTTATTGAAAAGAAAATGATAAAAACCAGCTAAAAGACGTATACACAGAATAAAAGAAGAAAAATATGACAAAGAGGAAAAAGAAACAACTTCAATTCCCAAGCTTTCCAGCAATCACAGAAGTAAAAAACCAGGTGCAGCTGAAGATGGAATTGCCATGTGCCTCTTGGTATCGCTCCAAAGGATTTTAGTAACCAAACAGGGCAGCATTTGGAAGCATACAGGATGTTTACTCTGTAACTATATGGTGTCTTAGGCTATCAGAGCAGCATTATATTTTTATTTAAGCCATAAAAAGCAAGTGCTGATTTCTCATGGCAAAACTGTCACTTAATGCAATCATGGTTGGCAAAATGAGTAATATTTTATCTCTGAAGCAGTAGGAAGAGCAGGTGCATATGTCCCTATTTTCTTGCTTCCATCAGCAGTGTTGCTTGTTATTTTGTTGCCATCTGGCAAAGACAGCAGGATCTACTAAAGAATATAGCTAATAGTTTTTCTTTAATAAAACATGGTTACCCAGTTACCATTGGCCCACAACCTAACTGAAGTGCATGAGTGTGATTTTTGGATAGGATTTTCTAACTTACTAATTTTGCATCCTGTCAGTTTTCTCGTCTGATAAATCTTTTCTCCAAGGAAAGCTGTTGACTTACTCTCCCTCTATTGTCTGTCTTAAAAGTCATAGAATCATAGAATCATTTAGATTGGAAAAAACCTTTAAGATCATCAAGTCCAACTGTAAACCTAACACTTTCAAGTCCACCACAAGTCAAACTCGATAGGGTTTTTTTTCCTAAAACTAGGAAGAAAATACTACCCTGCTACAGGAATTTTCTAAATTACAATCACTATCTCTGAATGAAACAAGAATCTGTCAGTAGATTTCACAGAGTGGAAATTGCCAGGATAACCATCTCTAAGATGTAGCAGTGCTATTCATGGCAGGACTAATAACACCTGTAAGTGGAGGTAACAGTAGAAGTGTTTGCCTTAGATCTAGACCTTCCCTTGTAAGGAAAGACAGTGGGCAGTGTTTGATGTTGCTCCACATGAATGCTCCTTTGCTGTCCTGTCCCTGACCAAAGTGACCACAGGTATCCCATTGTCCCATCAGTTATCCTGTGAGCTCTTGCCACCTCCCTCCTCGCACCATGATATTCCAGCTCCTGGTGTCAGTGTCTTTTGGTGTGTTTGCCTTGCCCTAAAAGCCCCTTTTCCTCTCCTAGTAGCCAGAGGTCCTCCATTTTCCACAGCCACACCAGAACAGAAATTTTCTTAAAGGCTTTAAACCTGGAAATCTGGCCTTATCGTTGCTTTTGGTGCACTTGATCTCCATTACTGCCACTTGCAGCATGAGAGATAAAAACAGGCATCAAAAGGTGGGAAAATAGAGTCCCCATCAGGCTGGGAAGAAGAAGACGTCCTCCCCTGAGCATGCAAAGACCCCCACCATGGCAATGTCCTTTCTCATTTAGGCATCTGGGCTCAGATAGCTGCCCAGAGAGCGTGTAATGCCCAGCAAAAGGGACGGATGCCTCTGGGTCATATTAGGGAGGATGTATGCCACCCTTTTTAAAGAGCTAGATAAACAACACTTTGATTAAATTTACACTGCTGAGATGTTAGATGATACTTTTATATTGCACAGTATATATTTGCCTGGGAACTGAGAAGTGAAATTAAACTATCTATCACATAAAACAGGAAAGAGCCGTTTATAGTTTCTTGAAATACACAAAGTATTATGAGCTCTAAAATTTCTTTCTGAAAGTAACTCTTAATATCATTTTTTAAAAAAGCACTCAAATCAGAACATCTTGTCTTTGATACACATAGATTGATTGCCCAAAAACAAATGAACACACAGAACACTAAATAATATATCGTGGCTTAAATAATTGAAACAGGGCAGGAATTCATGTGGCTTTCTAAAATACATTTGGTTCCACTGACTCAATAAAATATGATTTTATAAAGACTGTCTTGAATGTTACTCCAGGAAGAAAAAGAAAATTAATTTGAGCAGCAGAGCACAACAGACTTGCATGTGGGAGTACAATAGACGTTGTTCTTGGCACCAGCCCTTGTCTTACCGTACCATTTTCTCCCCTTCTGTTTCCTACTGCTCTTATTTCTCATTTCCCCCATTTTCACCCCTTTCATTTACTGTTACCTGATGGTTTTCATATCACAGGAGAACTCTTACCTTCCTAAGCTTAAATTATTCTGTTACAGAGGGAAATCTAGAATTTAATTTTCCCCGGGAGTCACATTTATCTTTTGTTTCCAGACATACATCTTCTTCCACAGATGGCAAAAGCCGTATGAACTGAGCTCATGACTGGCAGTGTTTCTGGATAAGGAGTTTTTACCACACAATAATTCAGATGAGACATACTGGACAAACTTTCGTAATAAGTGATAAATGCAAATGTTTAAGTAAGATAATTATTTTATCTTGCAGTGAGTGGGAGTGTAAATAGTGTTTAGGGAAACATTAGAAGCTAAGAAATGAACTTCTTGGTTGTTATTTTATCCAGACTGTCTTGATCTACAGGGTCTGAAAATGAGTTGCTTAGAAATATACTACTTCAGTTTTCCTAAGAGCTTTCAGATAAAACATTATGTTTCCAAGTAGTGTATGAACATCTTTGTGCCTGTACCAGCCAAAACTAGTAAGAAAGCATCTAAGTACACAACAAGCTATTCTGGATGAATGTTTTTCCCAGTGAAAAGTGGTTTTATTTTGGAAAAGATAGTCTGTGGCATAATTTTCTGATGAAGAATCTTCTTCTGTCCCACAAAAATTTGGATTATATAGAACATGGACATGGAAAAGACCACACAGGTCACTGGATTCAGTCCCCATAGTTACCAGTTGCCACACACTGCATAGGTCTTCTCTCACCTCTATTTAATTGCAGCAGTCCTCTTTGGTCCCACACATGTATTTCAGTAGTGCCTTGTTACTGGCTGTTTCTAAGCTGCTGCATTTATTAGTGCAAGGAGCATTTCCAGGTGCTCAAACTCAATCCTCTACATTGCTAAATTGGTAAAAAGATCCTTGGCACACATTTAGTGCAGCCTGATTAGCACTCTCCCATAAAGTTCTTTCATGTGTCTAGAGATTAATGACAATCATCAAGTTTTTTAGCATTTTGCAGCATTTTAAACTGAAAATAAATTAAATAGTAAGAATACCAGCCTCTTTATACCATCTGACCTCAGTGCCAGAGAAAATCCCTGGTACTTTTAATGTACTGGTACTAAGAAATCCTTGTTGGTGCCAGTGGCTGACTAGCACAAAACTACTTCCTTGGGGTCCCTCTGTAGCCAAAGAAGAGAGATAGGCATCTGTAAAGGCTAACCCACCCCATTTTTCCTACACGCTTGCTTTAGGAAATGATGAATTTAGCTTTAGAAGTGTCTAATCTCTTTCCATTGATGACTGAGTAGATGACTAATTGAATATATCTAATGCACAAATCCTGCCCTTCAGTGATACACAGAATATCTACTCTATGCCTTGTAAAATTAACTTGCAGATTTGATTTTCAAAATCCCAGACTTCCAGAGACATATGAAGTTTACTTTTTAATTTGTGCTTGAATGCATGCCTGATCTATATATTAAAGAAGGCAAATGCTTAGTTACGAAACTGAATCACCTAGGTACTTCGGCATATGTCTAGCTTTGGGCACAGAAATACTTCCTTAGTTTTCCTCATGAAGGTTAACTCATCAAAACGCATGTGAAAATGACTAAACTTAAACTTGCAGAAGTTTAAAATAAGACACAAGCCAAAAGAGTTATTCAAATATTTAAAGTGAAATGCCAGAAGCTGGACCCACAGACTCCTGCCTAGGTACCAAACTCTCCACAGCACGCCTGAAAATGTTCTGCCAGACAAAGGGTGTGCAAGAGAAAGCGATCACAGGATGGGCTGACTGGATGGCCATAAAAGGACTATTGTGTACTCCAGTGAATGGTCACATGCAATGCAATCATTGGATAACACAGAAATACGATGGGTTTAAAACCATACATATAGTAGTTCATGAATCATTCTGAGAGCTCAATGAGATCTTTAGAGTTAATCTGTTCATATTTTCAGGCTTTTTCCCTGGAATAGCAGCAGCTAGATTCAATGAAAGTAGAGCTTTTCAGGGACTGACCTCTCCTCTGAAGCAGGTGTGCGAAAAGAAAAAAAAAACAAACACCACGGTGGATTTTTAATCAACTTATTTGAAACAGCAATACTGATGTCTAGAAAAGGGATAATGCAGTTAGAGATAGGAAATGGTAAAATGTATAGATATTGCATTATTCCAAAGGTTGCTATTGAAGTATTGTAGTACCTGAAAGTAGTACAAGCTAGATACATAAAAACAGATTTAGGTACATTAATGGATCAGTGAAGTGGAGCTCATGCTCATTCCATGTACCACACATGCTGTTTTGTTACTGTGCTTTATTTAGTCTGGCAGTAAATCTTTGCATCCCCTATGGCTGGAATAATCTGAAGTCTTACATATTAATACTGTCTGTCCACCTGCAATTATTGGTGTAACAGTATGAATTTGAAACAGTTCTAATTGTTAAGAAAAAGTCATCAACCTCTTTTCATTTCTAGACGTTAAATGTTGCTTCCCAGGTTTCCCGGGAATGCAATGAAGTGATTCATGCCAATAAAATGAGAAGGACACACCCTGAGAGCCTAGAAACAGTTAAACTGTGTTTTGAAAACATATTGGGCTGAGAGTGAGGAAGAAGATATTCTGCTTTTTGCTAAGCAAATGCTGCATTTTATTTGGCATTGTGAGAGGGCTGTAAAAAAGTAAAAAAGATTCAAGGTGAAAAAATTTAATTCTGACTTTCAAATCAAGTTTGATAGAACTCAGTTAATGCAGTTTCAAAGTTTCCAAGAAAAACAAAAGTTATGTATGAATCTAAAACATTAAAAGTTCTCAGAGAATCACATCTATACTGGTTTGTCCAGTGCTATCATCCACTGAATTGCAAGAAACTCAAATCTGCTAATTTTCACCATTTATGATAATTTCTCCCCTCAAAAAATTAAAAACCTTACATTTCTTAAAGAGTCTTATCAATTTTTTTTTTTTCAGAACATAAAAATTGCTATATCAAAGAGAACATTTGGTGGCATGAATGTTTGATTAGAAGCCTTTGGATGTTACCCTTGAAGATGGAGACTCTCAACAACAGTCATAAAATATACATCAAGAGACATAAAAGGCCTGAAAGATAAAAAATGTATTTTTAGTACTCGGGACCAAATGAATCATGGCTTTACATTCTATCCATCCACAAGTAAATGGCACAAGGAGGTAGCCATGTATGGGTGAATGGGAAAGGAATGGGAAAAAGTATAAGGAGAGGAAGAGCGGAGAAGGGGATGCGGACAAGAGGCAGTAGAATCATCCTTAGGGGATATTTTCTTAAATCTTAATTTTTTTCTTACAGAAAAAAGACTGAGCCCACTACTTCTCCTGAACCTGCATTACTGTCCTTTTTGTAAAAATCATGGTAGTCAGGTACTATTTATCTAGAGTAGCCTCTGCTAGTCAGCAGCAACTGTTTTACACTGCCCTAAGAAAGCACGTGTGGGAATGCAGTGCACATTTCCACAGTGCTCACGTCGGAGTGCTCCCATGAGCAGTGTTCTTTTCAGCTGGGAAATTTGTTTGTGTAAACGGATAGTGCTTTACGTATGCCAAAAGTAAATGGAAAAAGCTTTAAATTTTCAGAGACTCCATTCTGTATTGCTCATAAATTATCATACTTATTCTAGTGAATCAAAATGAACTCTACAGGAATGCTAATGATGAAATTTTTAAATGGTACAGTCAGCAATCTAACCTCCTTGCATGTGGACTTAGAAGTCCCGGCATGAAGGACACATGAAAATAATTAAAGCCAGTTGACCAAATATTCCAAGTTGTCCCTGTAACATTTCCTTTCTGAACTGGGTTGATGGTCTTTTCTATGGAGTGTTATTTATAATTCAATTATTATTGGTTTATCTCTTTTTTCATTTGTTTTCATTACTTCTGATGCACTTAAAATACAAAAAGTACTTTTACAGAAAACAGTGCAGAGAGTGATGCTACATGCCTGTCTGTAAATGCACACCTATCAGTCCTGTATATGTTAAGGATCATGTCTGGGAATGTAAACACAATTTGCCCTTTTCAAACCCAAATCGCATGTGTGAGCTGTCAGAATCTTCAGGTGCAACAGATGGGATTGATTTGCTTTCAGCTGTCTGAGGGTTAGAAATAGCTTGAGTTAATTGTTTATGTTCTTTCAATTACCAAAAAAAAGAGAGAAAATCTTAAGTCAGGATGAACAGCCCTCTGTAGTCTGAGAAGTGCCTCTCAAAAAATTACATAGAAGACCTAGGTGATGAAAATTGATAGCTAGCTCTATTAATTTCAGTAGACAATTTTAAAATATCCACTTGTTGCAGTCTTGCAGAACCCTTGTCACAGTTTAAACACCTGAGTTCAGAATAAATACCTCAAAAAAATAGTTGTCTGTAGATAGTAGAACTATAAACAATACTCAGTTTAGGATTTTCTGTGCGTGTGTGTGTTTGCTCTCCATTCTGGATCACCAGGCAAAGACTGAACTAATAAGCTCTGAAATAAATGGCAGTTTTGCTGATTGGAAGGCTCAGACTCACAGTGCATTATTTGCATACTTGAGAAGAGTTGAAATACTAAATAATACTTCCTAAAATATTTGTCTTTGTTTAGAAAAGGAAGCATCAATCTACTACCTGAAGATGCCTAAGTCAGCTCATTTTGTTTCACAGAAACTGATTCTTCTTTATATTTATGCTCTAGATTTTATCTGAAACAGAAATAACTAGTTACCTTGAAAACAGAGGAACAACATTTTCACACTCCAGATTCCCACCTTAATCCCATCTTGGAATGTAAATAAAAAGGATCAGATTCTGAAAACAGGTTATCAGCTCCCAAATGCAGTATCTGCTCTTCAGGCATCTTCAGCAGAGGAATTACCCAGCTTGATCTTACAGAACACCCTTGGAAAAACATCAAGTGTGATGGGACAAGCCACTAACTAACTGATCAGTATCAGTTATTTTTAGACAGCATCTGGCAGTTATCAAGGTTTTTAGAGGGCATTCACATTCCTCAGTGTGGAGTTGCAGCAGTGGAACAAGAATCAAATTAGCCATAGTGATATTAACTTCCTAAAATATTTTAATAAAAGCAGCTTAGAACTGATTTTGCCGCAGACTCACACTCTGTATCATATGAACCTGTAGATGAGTTTCCTGTATTATCAAGTCTCAGTTTAGGGAGGAAATTTAAGAAACGTTACTCCCTTCCCTTGATCTCAAGCAGTTTTAGTAACTAGAAATTAAAAAATACAAAAAGGAAATCAGACAGGACAGTTCCTATGTGCTCCCACCTTAACTCCGTTCTCTGTAAGATACCAAATCAAGACAAACATCCACTATTTCTAGTTATCTACAGCCTGTCGTTGCCTAATTAGGTGACCTCCAAACCTACCCAGAAATTAGCTTTCCGGTCTTCTAGTAATTACTTGGGTATTTGATCTCATTCATGAAGACATGACTTCATTCATAGACTGTCAGTCACCTGCGGGGGATACAAAAAGAATGGAAAAATCTCAGTCTTGCCATGAAATGTTGAATGACTCTGCATACTTAGGAAGCAATGTCAATATAATTTTACCACGGAGTCAGCTGAGAAAAATTTCATTGATTTATGAACTAGTTCATTGAAGAAAAAAAAAAAAAAAGTAACTTTTACATTATATATACTTTTAGAGCAACAAAGGAACCCTGTTTTCCACACCTGCGTTGAGCCCTGATATTCTCTATACAGACACTAGTGCTTTGCAGACAGATCTTATCAGACATGTTTGCAGGCAGGGAATGCCGGTCAAGACCAGATCAGCACTTGCTGAGTTCAGTGGCCCTGGTTATCTACCATGGTTTGCAGCCCTGCAGAATAACTTGCCTTCTTACTGATTAGAAAATGGGGTTGGCTGTAGGAGGCAGCTGATAAAAAAATGCATCCCATCAACAGGGGCATCTCATGGAGCAAAACACAATATGACACTTCACATGTTCATCACCTGGCTGGACGTTACTTTGCAAATCTTTCTAACCCAAAGAAGATGGATGACTGTGACAGGAGTCAGGGATGTCATCCCCCTCATGTCTAGCACAGCCTTCTTGCTCAAGCTCCTTGGCATCCTCGTGTTCACTGTCCGCCATAGCAAATTAGGGGTGAGTTCACACTTCTACCAGTAACCATTAGCTTCTTCTCAACCTGAATGTCCCCTTCCAGCAGGCACCCCAATCCCAAACTGCTAGCATAGTCAGCAGTTTCCTCATGAACCTAGATATTATATGAAGCAGGTTGCTGTTCACTGGGGGCAGCACAGGATTTCCTAGCAATGTGAACAGTTCAGCCTGTGCTAAGTTCACCTCTACCTCTGCAGTCTGCCGTGGTCTGCGGTCCTTGAGGAGCCGGAGAGTGAGCTGTGCCATGCACAAGGGTGCAGCTGTGACATCACAGCACAATCACAGCAGATGGGGATCCAGGCTGCTGATGCTATACTTTCTCAAGTGGGGAGATGAAAAGGACACATCACTCCCTCTGTGCTGAAATGCAGAAGGCAGCCTGCCTTTGTCTGACATTAAATATTTAATGTGTCTGGTTCCTGGATGGTAGCTGCTTTGGGAAACAGATTATCCACCCCAACACACCACTTCTGCCTTCAGAGAGCTGCCCAAAACATCCCAAAGTACAAACCAGCTGGTGTTCTTCAGTCCCCAGACCAAAGAGGGACTAGGTGGACGTATGCAGTCTGCTATACGTGGCAGCATGATTGAGCCATTACTGAGCCATCTTGCTAGTCCTATAATGTACATTTGAACTGTGATTGTGTAACCATACATAGATTGGCTCATATTTGTCCTGTCAATTGATTTGGCAGTGCACAGATCTGGGGTTAATGGTGGTCAAATGATGTCAAACTAGAAGACTTGCAATAAAGCATCACTGAAAGAGAAGAATATATGTTCACAGCTGACCTCCAGATGAACTTTCTCTTTTACTATTATTCCCTTGGTTCTGCCACAGCAATCACTTGACAGAAACGTTGCCAAGGGAAGAAAAAAAGAAATAAAAAGTCTTGCAATCAATACCAGAGAAAACAATCTTCGTACATAATAGTATAATAATCAATTGATTACTCTGAACACATGCAAAGTCGAATAAAAAAGCCTAAAAGAGGTAGTGTTTTTTTCATGGTTGATGAAAAATTAAGTTTTAGAAAGAATTCAGTTTGCAGTTGGCAATTTTCACCTTTTCACGCATTCTTTTATGCATAATTTTGAGTGACTGACATTAACACATTCATGTCTACGAATCATATCCTGTGTTCTTTTCTATAATTGCAGTAGGCAACAGTCTGCTAATTTGCATGTTAATCTCAGAGGGAGCTAACTTACTATATGGGTTAGTTAGTTAATTAGGTTGGAAACATTACTCATCTAACCTTAGCAAATGTGATGTAGATTTTGGATGTGAAAAATATAACAATAACATTTTGCTGTTGTATAGTTCTGCACATCTGTAGTTCTCAAAAAAGTATAATGTTCATTCACTAATATTCCATTTTCTTAATCATGTGCCTTGGAGCCCACAGTTTCTGTGAAAGTGCACTGGGATTCCTTATTCCGATAGGGCTTTTGTTCTATACTTACAGAAAGTCTCGCAAGGACAGAGGCTCAGTGTAATCCTACCAAGCCTTACATGAGCCATCCAGCACAGATTTCAGACAATGTCTCTTAACCAGAAGCTTTAACTGCAGGAGTCCTGTTATTCTGTTGTTAAATCGTATCCTAGGGAGACAGAATATTTTTTCATGATACAGGAACTAAGATGGTGTCCAAGCTGGAAATCTGGAGGAACTTTACACTGCAAATTCATACTCTCATGTTGTTGGATTTTTTCTTTTTTGTGTTGCTGTTGTTTGTTTTAATTCATTCTTTTATGAACTAACTTACACTTTTCACCTAACTTCCTTTATAGCTTAGGTCTAGTAAAACCTCTGGTTTAGATGTGTGCAGAAGAAACCCCTGAAATACTGCTATTGCTGGATTGGATCTCTGTCACCTTGCTTGTTTGGCTTAGCTTTTCTCGGTAGTTATCTCCTTTTTTGCATATGGTCTGTGTGGATACTTGGACTTTCCAGACATTAAATCTATACTTTTACTGATCTACCAAAAGGACCAGGGCACAAGTTCTCACATAAGCACAGTCATCCACACCAACAGCACCATCCCTGGCATGTTTTTGATCTGTCCCCTTAGCACTCTCCCAGACAGCACTTGGAGTAGCTTAGGAGTTTGTAAAAGCCAGAAACCATTCACAGGAGGCACCAAGGACTAGTCATCCTCTTCTGGAGGGAGAAAGAATTTGGCTGTATGGACACAAACTATGTGATCCCACTTGTCATGAGAAGCAGAGAATGACATTGTCCCTCTGGTTTCATTAGTGTACACATTGTCTAAGTGCCAGAGTCCTTCCTCATTGCCTGACACTGGAGTTGACCTTGTACCAGTTCCTCTACGTTCATTTTTTTTCTCTGAATCTGTTAGTTAACTCATGCTTATTAGTTAATGCATGCTTCTTTTTCATTTTGCTGTTGTCTTCTCTGCAAAGGGGAACTTTTGTTACAATCTCCGATTAGATGTATACACATAGACAAGACATCCAGACCCTGAAGTACATTAAATATGAACATTGTCATCCAAGTCATTAATCATCGAACTAACAAATGAACTTCTATAAGAAAAGGTAAATGCTATTAGTTGCCATAACAAAGTCAATTTATCTTCACTCAAAATGTCTACAGGCACATCTTAGTATGTTTGCAGTGTTACTTTTAATGAATAAGAACAGTGCTCCAATTTTTGCTCTACTTTCAGTTTAATTAAGCTCAGCCTGGATCTCTCCAGCTATCTATTATTTTCCACAGCATCCATTTGGGCAAGTAGTTTTCAACCATCACTGCAACCTTTCCCAATATCATATTAAATGCAATGCACTCAATATTTTATATGTATTATCAGGATTTTTTGATGAGAAGTATACTTTTCACTCTTGCTTAGACAAAGATTTCCTTTAAAATGAATTACTTTTTTTTCTTTTTTAATTACACTAGCCAAATTCAATCCTGATATACTTGTCTTTTATGGGAAAGTTTAAACACTCGCTATTTGCAGTGGGAGGAAGACTATATCTGAGTTAGTGAAAGGACAGTTCAGCTGATAACTTTGCCTGCAATATGTCACTATCTAATGGGTTTGCTACTGTTATTCCAGATTGTTAAAGGAGTCTTTCATTTCTGGTACAGTTCTTGCATGGGGAATCCTAATCTGATAGCTTGCTTATATCCTTCTCCTTGATTAATCTGAGCAGTTCTGTAAGGCCAACACAGCTACACATAATACATCAAAATCACTCTAATGAATTTTAGGACAGTCCTTTCTTGCTGGACAGTGAGGTAGAAAATGGCTATTAATGCTGTATGTTGTATCATGGCAACTTTAAGTGTCCAACTCCACATCTACATGTGTGCTTAGAAGTTTAAGTGTACTGCTTATCAGACTTTTTTTGCTTTTCTAGTTTATCATCTTTACACATTCAGTTCTGACCATCTTCCATCTGCTCTTTAAAGTAAGCGCTCATTTGCTTGGTTATTTCTGTACCCTACCAAGTACAAAGCAGCAACTGAAGTACTCTCTCTGGAATGTAAGCCTTTTCTTTTTCTGCACGAAAGCTTTTCTTCTTTTACATTTCTCCTGAAAATGAACTGTAGAAACTCTTTTAGTCTCTTCCATACCACAGTTATATCAATTTTATTTCATGAACAGGAACTTACGTTGTGTTTTCTGTATTTCAGGGGGAGGCTTTTTGTGGGGACCTGGACTTACAAGTATCTGTGTCTGTACTGTGAATAAAAATATTTTTGCTCCTGTTTTTTTGTTTCTTATTATTTCTTCTGTCATGTAGTCAGTTTCTAATTTATTTTTAAGCTAATGACAATGTCAGGTTAAAAAATTTAGGAAAGGTCTATGAAACATCCCAGGACATGCCTGTCAAGAGTCCACCATCTTGAGCTTGGTAAGGTCTCAACTTAGGTAAGATCTCTACACCATGTTTGGGGAACTTCTCAGTGTACAATTTTTAGTAGCCAGTGCAATCAGTCAGCAAAATCAGTCAGTAGGATAGCTGAGGACTAATCTTATTCCCAACACCTCTTCAAAGTTTGAGCATGTCTATCGCAGACTATGACTCTAGCCCACATACTTCTCTAGAATAGGGGACATACGTTTTGGGTGCAAATAATGGCTTGACAGTAGTGGAGCTGTGACCTATACTTCAAATAACCACATATCAGTGTTCTTCACTAGAAAATAAGAGGAAAGAATTCAGTTTATACCCTGCCTACAAACCGTCCTCTTAAACCACTCAGCAATGGTTAAATTTATTTTGCATTTGCATTAGTAAGAAGACTGTACCTGGTAACAGCTCCTTTTTCACCATAGACCCTATAGGTAAGAAATCCAGCTCTCCTTTTTATAGTTACTGAAGAGTTCAGAGAGTGCATTAAAAAACACCATACCAGCCTATGAACAAAAAGATGCCAGAACAGCTCAAAGACATTTAAAATGAACATTCCTGTTTCATGTAACTATTCAGAAATCAGATTCAGAAACTGATGGGAATCAAAGATCCATATCAAAGTATTCTTGCTATAGGAAAGCAGAAGAGGACAATAACCTGCAGGAGCTCCTACCGTACAACACGGTATTTATTTTCCCTCTAGATGAAAGGTAATATAATAGTATTAACAAAATACACCAAGTGTGAACTGCTAAAACCTAGTGGTTTTGAATGACCCTTCATAAGCAATTTTCTTATTGATTTAAATGTATTTCCTTTTAAGTTTTCCTTATAAGAAAGGATTCACAATCAGAAAAACATCAGCTTTCATCATCTTGTTTTTATTTCAATGAAGGTTTAAGAATCCCTTGTAAAAATCAAGTACTTTGCACTGCTTTGTATAGACAGCTTTTATAATTGTTTTTACAAGCTAGGCTAAATGTAAGCATATTGCCAATGAATTTTTTTTTTCTTTTAGCTCATCTGGAACATGATTTTGGAGTGGAAAGTTCCAAGTCCTTGTATGAAGATGAGCACAATATGGGCAGTGTAGGATTTCTAATTTATGCTCTGAGCTCTGTGTTGTTCAGGCAGAGGTCCAGATATCCGATAAAACAGAGCACTTGCACACTGAAAGTTGGCCTTGGGTGGCCAGCATTCTAATTTTAAACACAGCTGGCTGTTAAACTCCTAGATACCATATTTTCTAAGTCTCTGCCACTGTGCAGAAATCTGGGCAAGAGTCATTGGGTCAAAAGAACTGCAAAAGACTGGCTGTTGCTGACACGTTGGAGAACACACGTGTGATAAGGGAGTTCTCAATACTGTTTCCATATTTTGGTTAATTACTAATGAGATATATAGGTCTAAATCTGCATAATGCACATAAATGGCCTAAAACTAGTCTTTAGAATTGTCATCCTTTCCACATAATTCCTCTGGGCCCAATGCATCTGGTACTTCTGCTTCTGTTCTGGATCCCTCTAGAGAAGAAGGGGAAAAGGGACTCTATCCACAATAGGTTTCTGATTAGGAAATCAGCAGGAAATAATCTTCCATTTCCTAAATCTGAGCCTTAATCACCAGCCTACATTACAATTTACAAGAAGGATATCTGCTTATTGCTTTTAAAGCTCCAGAAAGCTACCTTCAGCAGAGATGCCCAGCTGAACCTAAAGGAAGGAAGGTACCTCTTCCTCTAAATCAGGTGCATCAGAGGTGACTGGGACTTTGGGCAGACTTAGGCTATACTGCACATCATCTATAGACTGACTGATTTCAGGCAGCTCCCTGATCAACACAGTTGTTCTTTTAGATCCACTGACAGATCACTGTTTCTCCCCATTTGCTGTAAGCAGACTATGAGAACCTAACACAGGGACCTGCATTGTATGACAGAGGCACACAACTGCAACATCTGATGTTTAGCTCGCAAAGTTCTCTGCAGTTCTAGCCCTCAAACAGTAGTGCCCACCTTGGACCAAGAGCTGTACACACATGGTCCTTTATCCTGAGGATTTCAGCCAAGCAGCTGAGAGAGAAAGGAATTAAAAGTTTCACTATTATTTAGTGAGCTGCCCATGAAGACCATTTCCTTCTGACAAATTTTTTTTTGTTGTTCCACACTTCCAGTGTCATTTGCAGTTGCCTGGCTGGGCCTTTTATCTTAAAGGCAAAACAAGAACTATTCACCCCATATTGGTTTCAGCAAATCAGAATATGAAATGAGCCTGTTGATTTCAGCTTTCAATTAAATGGCTAATTAGACAAAAATTCTTTATCAACAGGGAATATCCCAAATTCATACAAGCAGCAGATGTAGCAGTTACTCACATGAATAATATGCCTCAAACTGACAACCATGAAAGAAAAGCTTAGGAGAAACATTCTATCCCTGGAGACATTGTAAAGGACATCATCTGACAAGGCATCAGAAACAAACTGAGCATATGCGATTTTAACACCTTCACTGTTATAACCAAAGAAATGGTTTCATGCTGCATGCTTTTCGCTTGATTATACCCCATTTTTTTCTGAGAGAATTAAATGCTAGGATTTTCAGAGTTGTGACAATAAGCTACATATACAGCTTTGACCTTTAGAGTACTTCCTGCTGTAATTGGCTGATTATGTCTTTGGCAGTAGGGAGAATAGTACTATAGCTCAGACAGAAAAAATCTAGTCATTTGCAATAATTTTTCACACATTTATAGAAAAATAAATCAAAGATGATTGTTTACCAAAGGTAGTAATATGAGTAACAGTGATACAAAGATAGAGCTGGATAACATTTTTCTGATGAAAAACAAGAAGTCTGTTCAGGGAACCTTAAACTCTTTGTGAATTCACCATATTTTTTTTCTACTGGAAAACTGGAAAACTGTGATAATCAAACTGCACCAGTTTTGTTTCTTAATGACATTTAATTAAAAAAAAAGTAAAACTTATTATCTAAATAAGAAAAAAGAAGGCTTAAAAACCAGCAAAATATTTGGTTTTGGTTGAGCAAAATGTGTCCAATTCAGAGCTCTCTATTTGTTTATTTTATCAAGGGGAAATAATACAAATAGCTTCATGTGAAAATATTTTCCCCCCACTTAGACCTGTACAATTATTCACCCATTTCTGACTAGAATTCCTCGAGAACATTCCTAATGAGACAGTTGCTCTAACCAAAGATTGGAAGATTTTAAGTGGCAGTGTTTAAAACACTTTATCAATTGCAGCTGAATATGTCCAACTCTCAGTACAAGAAAGACATGGACCTGTTGGAGTGGGTCCAGAGAAGGACCACAAAAATGATTAGAGGGCTGGAGCACCTCTCCTATGAAGACAAGCTGAGAGAGGTGGGGTTGTTCAGCCTGGAGAAGAGAAGACTCCAGGGAGACCTTATTGTGGTCATTCAATACTTAAAATGGGCTTATAAGAAAGATGGGGACAGACTGTTTAGTAGGGCCTGTTGCAATAGGACAAGGGGTAATAGCTTTAAACTAAAAGAGGGAAGATTCAGACTACATAGAAGGAAGAAATTGTTTGTGATGAAGGTGGTGAAACACTGGCACAGGTTGCCAAGAGACATGGTAGATATACCATCCCGGGAAATATTCAGGGTCAGGTTGGATGGGGCTCTGAGCAACCTGATCTAGTTGAAGATGTCCCTGCTCATTGCTGGGAGGTTGGACTAGATGACCTTTAAAGGTCCCTTCCAACCCAAACTATTCTGTGATTCTGTGATTCTATGTTTAAGGAAAAGACTTGAAACTAGACTTTGCTCACTCAGTGGATAACAAACATCTTAGTGCAATAATTTGATTATTCTGTTGTTTGCTGCTCTGATCCACTTTGTAGCTGAATTGAATGGCACTAGTTGATTGAATTTGAGGAGACATGAGGAGATGCTATGTGTCCTCTTGACAGTTAACAACATTGAGGGCTAGAACAGAAGTTGCTCATCTACTTCTACAGAGATTTTTTGCATGCTATTTAGCTCCTTAGAAGTATCCTACTCTCAGTAGCCCATTTCTGAAGCCAGTCATGTAACACACAATAATCTTTACTATCTGATCTGATATTACATGTTTATGTTTCTTTTGCTTTTAACTATCAATTTACAGTTTTTAAGGTTACTCTACAGCAAGGATCCTCATGTAATGGATTACAATCCAGATCTGGAAAAGGAGTACCCAATGCATTTTCTTAAACTTCAACAAGATTCTCCTCAATTCTAGACTCTCAGTTCTAGTGGGACACTCTGTTTTTGTCAGTGTTTTCCCTGTCCTTCAGGGAGCAGCTGCTGTATGCTGCTCAGTATTCAGTTCAGAGGGAGTGTGCAGTATCTGGCTGGCCCAGAAGAAAATGAGCTGACATTCTGCTTCCTACTGAACGGACTTCAGCAACTTTACCCAGCAGACCTGGATAAAAATTAACCACTTTGCTCCAAGTGAGAGTTTATGGAAAGGGTTCCAGTTAGTGTTGATGAGACTGCACTGAGGTATAAGAGCATGGCACACTCTGCAGAACATCAAGGTTTATCGTATCCAAAGTGAATGTTAAACTCTACTTGATCTCTTTAGAAGTTCACTTTAATCAGACATAACTTTATTCTTAAACTCTGAGGTAAAGATGTTTCCTGATCTTTACCTCAGCAGAAATTACCTTATTCATAAAATTCATTTGTATAAAGATCTTGGCATCAAAACAATACAAACAATAATGCCATTAGTTGATAACAGGAATCTTGTGGAGAAAAATACTTAAAAGATTCAGCCTAAGACCTTGCAGACCTTAATTGCACCATTCCTTAGAAAGAGTGAAAAGATCACAGGTAAAGTGATCCAGAAGTCCAGAAGTCATTTGAGCTCAGCTTCCTGCTGCTTCCTTTTCATGTATGCATCCCTCCAGTTGTCAGCCAAGTGTTTTTTGAGGATAAAACCAATACAACCACCCTGCTGGAAATAAGAGACAATAACGTGCTACCTCTGTGTCTCAGCTGGGAAAAACCACATAATGAGAGGTAATTCAAAGAAAGCATTAATATTATTCATCAGACAGAATAATCTGTCTCTGGTTTAATATGAAGTTGCCATTAGTGTGACTGTTAGGTGTGCAAAGGATGTCATGCAAGAACTCCATCTACCATTTAAGGAAAATATATAGGCCTAGAAATATTCAAATATTCTTATCAGTTTTCAGTAAAAAAGTCCCAATAAGCGCTTGCTTTGTGATGCATATTTTTTGCCTCTTCCCTACAGTAATAAAAATAGGAATAATCATATGGAACTGCATAGCCTTACTATAACAGACATTTTTTCCCAGGTGTTTCATCATTCAACATAAATCTCACTAAAATTTCTCATGATAATACCTTTCTGATCCAGCTTTGTCTCTTTTCTGAATCCCATATTTGCCACACAGTCTCTCAATAATTAAGTTTTAAGAGACGTTTAGGACCTGAAATATTTTCAGTATGCAAATTAATTACACATTTACAATAGAAATGTTCTGGAGTTCTGATGCATGTAATTAGAGATAGCTCTTGAGTGGTAAGATGTTAAGTACTTTTATACAGGATGTGGCTTCATCTCTGAGCTCCTGCAAGGCTGGTTACTAAAAAATACTGTACATCTTATTAATAAGTCTCATATTGGGCTAAACTGAAACGTGTACTAAGAATGGCATTAATATTTTGAACTTTATCCTCCTGAATCCTTCATCCTTGAAAAATACCTGCTAACAGTAAATATACTCCACTTAGAGAAACCAGGTTTGACCTTGCAGTACCCCCCAAATGTACCAGAGGTGCCTTCCTCCTCTTGCTCAATTAAACAAGGCTTCAAGCACTTGCTGTCACCTCTGTATTTGTGTGTTACCAGTTAAAGTGTTCTTGCTGCATGAAGATTCACATCTGTGACAGCAGCTGAGAAAATGTTTTATTTTTATCTCCCTGTGCTCCTAACTCCTTCAATTAATACTATGAATTAAGCAGGCCACTCAAACTACCTTTCTCATGACAGTTGTTTTCCCCTCAGAGCATAGCTGCCTCATGCCTTTCAGAGGGCATTTTTCCAGGGTCACACCAAACCTTTTATAGTCTTTAAATAAACCTGTCTTTTGTTCTTTGCATGAAACCTAGCAAATGGTATTCACAACTTATTAACTAGATTTTTCTCCTAAAGAAATTGGGTCAAAATATGGAAGTCTGTCTTTTTTCATTACCTGCTTATTTGTAATTACTGAAATACATAAAAGCTTTTTCTGAGATTAACCCTTATTTTCTGTGTCAGGCATTGTGCAGCAATAGGCACTCTCTGTTCTGTACAAAGTCCAAATTGCCAAGATAAAATGGTGGTAGGAACCCTTCCCTTCAGTAAACTCTACAGACATTTATGGAATCACTTAAGCACTACATTTAATGGCACCTTCCTTGCCACACAATTTAACATACCCAACATAATGCCAATGTATGACATGACTGAATGCATTTCAACCTTATGACATTATTAAGACATAATTCCATTTTGCAATCCTCTTGCACATAGCTGGCCTAGCCCCTTCTCATGACCAGACTAGAAGCACGTGAACAGAAGTGCACTTGGCATGTCAGAAATGCACACTTCATCCTGTCGTCCAGCAGCTACACACACGTGCTCATCCTGTGACCAGGTACACACCTGTCATGCAGCAAAGATGCCATGTTTAAATGTGCTCTAGAAAGACGGTGGGTAATAGACTATAGCCATTGTTGCTCTATGCTTCAGGCTGAAGGTTTACCCTGGAATTTTAAGATTTTTTTAATAGCATCATGGCTCCTTTGATCCGACTGATTAGCCAACATCCAGAGTCTTTCTGGACTGTTCCTATTATTAGTTTTTCCTTATAAACTGCAGCATCTAACTGTATGTTTGTCACCGAAAAGTAGCTTCAGTCTTTCAAATGTTTGATCGGGTAGTTGATAGTGGTGAGCCTAGACAGAAAAAGAGCTGCTATATATATACTACTAAACTTAGCAATGTGAAAGCCTCACTGAAACATTAGAATGAGATTGTTTGTATTCTTTAACCATTAGTGTGTGCCCACCATGCTTTTGGCATATCCCAACTAGCACATTACCAGAAAAGGAATGTCTGAGCATGTTTCAGGGGATACCATGAAACATAAACCTTCCCCAGTATGCTGTATAGACCACGCTATCCTGTTATCAAGGGAGAAGATAATTTAGATGCACAGATACGGGATATACAGTGCTACTTGCCCTCACAACCAAAGGATAAAGTTTGGCCTGCATGATTTACTAGTATAGAAGAAGCCTGTGATGCTTGAATGGCATCACACAAATCAGGTTAATTATGACAAATTCTCTTTCTTATGTTACTAGGTAAAAACTATAGCTTTAAATAGGAGCAATTGTCCTGATAAATACTTAGAAATCTTAATCTAAATGACTTCTGGGACAGTTGTAGCATCACTGCAACAACCTCTTTTCAGACAACTAGCAAGACCTCCACTGATTGTGAACCTTTTCCAACATTATAGCCCTTTAGTAATAGTATGTGGAGTCTCTTTCTGCTAGCATCCCTTGCTACATAGACTAATACTTGTGAGCGATAAGCTTTTTAACCCCAAATAGTTATACCTATATCTGACCCTGGCCTTTCTATATCAGCAAAAACTAGCTTCTGCTAGATTGTGTGAGAAAAAAATGCAAGGATACTTCCACTGTAAATTATTAACTTCGGTATCTAAGTGATTAAGGAATATCAATTAAAGGGCTTTAGATTATGCTAACGGTTGTGAAAAGGCACCAAAAGTCAGGTGTTTTTCTGAAGGCACTGCTGTACAACTTCAGAGTCCAGAAGCAGCTGGTAGAATTGAACCTGCAAGAGAATGTAAAAGCAGCACAACAGACAGTGTGCGCTTACAGTGGCTAACTATAGTAAGTAACATGACAGCCTGTCTCATGTTTGGCTAAGCAGAGTCCCTGAACGTTCCCTAAGGCTAAAGCTGGAGCTCTGTCCAGTACTTCAGTTTAATGTTGCAAAGGGCACTGATGTGTCTGGCAGGTGATGAATAAAATCTTCTAGTTAATCACAAATGGAAACATTGTTCCTTGAATATTTGTAGCTACTGAAGCCTGTCTTCCTACAGTTCTTTTTTTGAGTTTAAAAAGTGAAATTTATGCACATTTTCCCCACACCTGTACTCTCATCATTCTCCTCTTTCTCTTAATTCCCAGCTGATTCCAGATATGACCATGGTGACTGACTTGCCATGTGAACATGCCAAATTACTAACCTGCAGACCACAAAAGAAATATCAGTTGAGTTCAGACTTAAGCCCTTACCCAAGACTTCAGTCCCTGCCTTCTTTACTTCAATCTTTACTGCTAAGGCTGGCCCGCAGGAATCCTAGACCCTGAAGGTAAGAGAAAGAGTCTGGAGAAAGGAAGACTTCCCCTTGGCCAAGGGGCACACTCGACACCCACAAATCCATGGGCCCTGATGGGATGCACCCGCAAGTGCTGAGAGAGCTAGCAGATGTTATTGCTAAGCCACTTTCCATCGTCTTTGAAAGGTCATGGAGAACAGGCAAGGTGCCTGAGGACTGGAGGAAAGACAGTGTCACACCACTCTTCAAAAAGGGCAAGAAGGAGGACCCAGAAAATTACAAGCCAGTCAGCCTCACCTCCATCCCTGGAAAGGTGATGGAGCAGCTCATCCTGGATGTCATCTCTAAGCATGTGGAGGAAAAGAAGGCTATCAGGAGTGGTCAACATGGATTCACCAAGGGGAAATCACACTTGACCAATCTGATAGCCTTCTATGATGGCATGACTGGCTGGATGGATGAAAGGAGAACAGCGGATGTTGTCTACTTCGACTTCAGCAAGGCTTTTGACACTATCCCGCATAACATCCTCATAGGTAAGCTTAGGAAGTGTGGGTTAGATGAGTGAACAGTGAGGTGGATTGAGAACTGGCTGAATGGCAGAGCTCAGAGGGTTGTGATCAGCGGCGAAAAGTCTAGCTGGAGGTCTGTAGCTAGCGGTGTTCCCCAGGGGTTAGTACTGGGTCCAGTCTTGTTCCACATATTCATCAAGGACTTGGACAAGGGGAAAGAGTGTACTCTCAGCAAGTTTGCTGATGACACAAAACTGGGAGGGGTGGCTGACACACCAGAAGGCTGTGCTGCCATTCAGCGTGACCTGGACAGGCTGGAGAGTTGGGCAGAGAGGAACTTAGTGAAGTTCAACAGGTAGCCTGGGAGGAATACAGAGAAATTGTCTGAGCAGCCAGGGATCAGGTTAGGAAAGTTAAAGCCCTGATGGAACTAAATGTGGCCAGGGATGCCAAGGGCAACAAGAAAAGCTTCTATAGGTATGTCAGTGTTAAAAGGAAGACTAGGGAAAGACAGGAGACCTGGCTACCCAGCAGATGGAGAAAGCTGAGGTACTCAATGACTTTTTTGCCTCAGTCTTCACTGGCAAGTGATCTAGCCACAACACCCAATTCACAGAAGGCAAAGGCAGGGACTGGGAGAATGAAGAACTGCCCACCGTAAGAGAAAAACAGGTTTGAGACCATCTAAGGAACCTGAAGGTACACAAATCCATGGGACCTAATGAGATGCATCCATGGGTCCTGAGGGAACTGGTGGATGAAGTTGCCAAGCCACTATCCATCATATTTGAGAAGTTGTGGTGGTCTGGTGAAGTTTCCACTGACTGGAAAAGGGGAAACAACCCCCATTTTTAAAAAAGGAATAAAGGAAGACCCAGGGAATTACAGGCACTCAGTCTCTCCTCTGTGCCCAGCAAGATCATGGAGTAGCTACTCCTGGAAAATATGTTAAGGCACGTAGAAAATAAAGAGGTGATTGGTGACAGCCAACATGGCTTCACTAAAGGCAAATCGTGTCTGACAAATTTGGTGCCCTTCTATGATGGGGTTACAGCATTGCTGCATAAGGGAAGAGCAACCGACATCATCTACCTGGAGTTGTGCAAAGCGTTTAACAATATCCCGCATGACATCCTTGTCTTTAAATTGGAGAGACATAGATTTGATGGATGGACTACTCAGTTGATAAGGAATTGGTTGGATGGCTGCACGCAAAAGTTGCACTCAACAGCTCAATGTCCAAGCGGCAAGCAGCGATGAGTGATATTCCTCAGGGGTCGGTACTGGGACCGGTGTTGTTTAATATCTTTGTTGGCAACACAGACAGTGGGATTGAGTGCACTCTCAGCAAGTTTGCCAATGACACCAAGCTGTGTGGTGCCAGATGACGTGCTGGAAGGAAGGGATGCCATCCAGAGGGACCTGGACAGACTTGAGAAGTGGGACCATGCCAACCTCATGAAGTTCAACAAGGCCAAATGCAAGGTCCTGCACATGGGTCGGGGCAATCCCAAGCACAAATACAGGCTGGGCAGAGGATGGATTGAGAGCAGCCCTGCAGAGAAGGACTTGGGGATGTTGGTTGATGAGAAGCTCAACGTGAGCTGGCAAAGTGCACTTGCAGCCCAGAAAGCCAACTGTATCCTGGGCTACATCAAAAGAAGCGTGGCCAGCAGGTCAAGGGAGGTGATTCTGCCACTCTTTTTCACTCTCATGACACCCCACCTGGACTACTGCATCCAGGTATGGGGGTCCCCAACATAAGAAGGACATGGAACTGTTGGAGTGAGTCCAAAGGAGGTCCATGAAGATGATCAGAGGGCTGGAGCACCTCTCCTATGAAGACATGCTGAGAGAGTTGGGGTTGTTCAGCCTGGACAAGAGAAGGCTCCAGGGAGACCTTATAGCCACCTTCGAGTACCTAAAGGGGGCCTACAGGAAAGATGGGGAGGGACTCTTTGTCAGGGAGTGTAGCGATAGGACAAGGGGTAACGGTTTTAAACTGAAAGAGGGTAGTTTTAGATTAGATATTAGGAGGAAGACATTCTTTACTGTGGGGGTGGTGAGACACTGGGGTGGTTGCCCAGGGAAGTTGTGGATGCCCCGTCCATGAAGGTGTTCAAGGCCAGGCTGGATGGGGCTTTGAGTAACCTGGTCTAGTGGGAGGTGTCCCTGCCTGGCAGGGGAGTTGGAACTAGATGATCTTTAAGGTCCCTTCCAACTCTAACCATTCTATGATTCTATGATGCAATGATTTAAGTAGCTAAGTGTCTTCCTTTGTCTCTGTCCCAGAGTGGTGCTGAGCTAATCAATTAAACAAAGTTGTCTGCAAGTAGTCCCTTGTCTTATGCTCTTCATAACTTTTAATATTATTGTGTGAATTCCCTGATTGCTCAGTCAGAGAATCATAGAGCAATTCAGGCTGGAAGGGACCACAGGAGGTCTCTAGTCTGATCTCCTGCTCAAAGCAGGCTCAGCTATGAGAGAGACAGCATTGCTTAGGCCCATGTCCAGTCAAGTTTTGAATAAACCCAAGGAGAGAGACTGCACAGCCTCTTTGGGCAACCTGTACCATTTCCTGACTGTCCTCATGGTTAAAAGGTTTTCTTTATACCCTAGAATCTGCCAGTGCTTTGAATATACAAAGTGTTACATAATATTACCTTCAGAAAAATTTAAAAATCAGTTTCTGTGTGTCTAAAGCTGTGCACCAGAATTAAGAGATCCTCACTATTACCCTTAGTCTGCCTTGGCCCACTGTCTGTAAAATAGGATTAATGTAACATATTCCTGTGACGGTATTGGGAAATTCAATTCATTAACTTTTAAGATGATTTTGTATCAAATGGATGAGTAATATATAGCTCTGGTTTTAAACCAGGATTTGGAGAGTGAGTAATAACAATATTTTTGGCCAGACACTAAGAAAGAAATGCAGTCCTCTGGGGAAAAAAATATTATCTGTCATGGTCATGAGCAAAATATTGTGAATTAAAATATTTGTAAGTTTATATTTCCTAACATTAAAAGCTTCTCTTTCCATCCTCAGTAAGGTCATTCCAGTAAAGTGTCTTTGTATAATAGGCAATAATCAAACTACTCACACAATTTCTCTCTAATAAGACTCTGTAGAATAGTTGGGTTTTTGCTTCAGACATCACAGGTGTAGAAATAATGAGGAGGGCTTTGAAATACATGGTGACCTTGGTGGCCTTGATTTGTAGTGGAATAGGAAAATATTCCATGTATAAGAAGGAGCATTGAAGCTGCAGCTGTAGCCTGTTTACATCTGCCATCTCCAAGAAATACAGACCTCCAAAGGATCCGTGCCACCTCATTTCCAAATATATCCTTTCTCTTCCGGTTTTATTTATTTTCCTTTTTGTTGTTGTTGTTCTTTCACCTCTGTACCAGAGGTGTAAATACGTGAACAGGTTCCTTTGAAGCCATTCCTGAAGCTCCTTTTGTCGTACATTCAGTGTTCACGTTTTCATGAGCCACTGTCAGGTATTACACTATCCTGCCTCTGGGTGTCAGCATTTGCCCTTATTTGCACATATTTATAAATTGTCCTTAGAATCGCTTGTCTCTAAGAAACCATGAAGCCAGATGGATTTTAGCAGATTCCAGCTCTCATTCTGAAATAATCTGAACAGTTTGGTCTGGCTTATGAGCTTTTTCAAGTAAACTGCAATAACCATCCTGAGTCAGAAAAGTATATTCTCTGTGTAATTAAGAAGGGATTTTTTTTCAGGATTTTACTTCTAAGATGTAGGGGGAAGGAGGTTCAATCCTGAATTCACATTTTTCCCCAACATTCAGACTGCAATCCAGGAGCAAGAAACAAGAAAAGAGAAGAAATGGAACAGGGTCAAAAACCTGCTGTGTTAACCACTTACTGATATCAGATGAGCAAACGCTATACACAGCTTTTTCTTCCAAGCTAAATCTTACTTCTGAGGCAAAAGCTGTGTGAGGTTGCATTATTCCAGCTTGCATTATGGCCAGGTGGTGGGGACAAAGCTATAGAAAGACAATCTTGCTCTTCATGAATGTGGTCAGAGTGATGGCTGTCACGTGGAGGGAGAGCAGGAGAGTAAAGAGAGAAGAGTGATTATCTAAACTGGAAGGCCATAATGCCTATCCAATCTAGCCTGCCTGCAGTCTCTGTCCTGGTGCACACTAGTAAGCTCTCAAACCCCGTGAGTTCACAGTGTGACTCCTACAGGCTCAGTCATAGAGGGTTCTCCATAACACCCAACTCTCAGTGACAACCAAGAGATTTGAAGGAACTCAGCACCTCATGGGACCAATTCTCTGCTTTTTTGTAGCTCCTAATATGTGACCTCAGATGCACTGCTAGTAAAATTTCTCTACATCTTGGTAACTGCATATCAATCATGTCCTGTGGAAATCTGTCTGCCTAGAAGATTTTGCTTCTTTTTTTGACTCAGTTAGACTCATAGAATCATAGAATATCTGAAGTTGGAAGGGACTCATAAGGATCATCAAGTCCATCTACCTAAAATTAAACCATATGACTAAGAGCATTGCCCAGATGCTCCTTGAACTCTGACAGGTTTTGTGCCATGACCACTTCCCTGGGGAGCCTGTTCCAGTGACTGACCACCCTCTCAGCGAAGAACCTTTTCCCAATGTCCAATCTGAACTTCCCCCAATACAGTTTTGTTCCATTTCCTTGTGTCCTATCGCTGGTCACCACAAAGAGGAGATCAGCACCTCCCCCTCCGCTGCTCCTCCTGAGGAAGCTGTAGACTGCGATGAGGTCACCCCTCAGCCTTCTCTTCTCCAAGCTGAACCAAGTGACCTCAGCTGCTCCTCTTCAGTCTTGCCCTCGAGGCCTTTCACCACCTTGGTCGCCCTCCTCTGGACACACTTTAATAGTTTGGTGTCCTTCTTATATTGAGGCACCCAAAATGGCACACAGTACTGGAGGTGGGGCCGCACCAGTGCAGTGTAGAGTGGGGCAATCACCTCCCTCGACTGGCTAGCTATACTGTGCTTGAATCCAATAATATAACATATAATCAAATAATGTCCACTGTAAAGAACAAAAAACCCTACATAAAATCACTGGAAGGAAATTACATAGTTAAGATTGAATTTCTTGAGAAAATAGAAACAAGTGATGATTCATGCATGCAAACCAGAATGTTATGTCCCACGTGGATTTATATTCATATCGTCATACATTAACAAGTTCAGTCTGACAAACACAGTGTGTTGTTAGAATGCTGCATCCTGAAGCATGACCTACAGCTTTATTCTGGAGTTTTCTTTTATTTTTATTCATTGCACTGTGATGTGAGCTAAGACAAGAAATGTCTTAGAAGGAGGGAACACTCAAAAGTCCCTGTCATCTTCTGTATTGAAAGACACTTGTCTTCTGATCAGATTTAATGTGTGACAATTACTGAATAACTCAAAGTCAGGCATAATTATTTTGTTTAATTACAGTTGCCAGAAGTAAGATTCAAATTAATAAAAGTGAATTCTGAAATTTATAAAAGAGGAAATCCCTGCCATGATAAATGTAGTCTGATTTAACCTAAAGATGGTGAAGCAGTATTTTCATAGCTGAATTTGCCCCCCCTTTCAATCATTCATTAAACCGGTTTTGATTTACACATGCTTTTAGAACCCCCAAGTGTAATGAAAATGGTGTAAATGTTCTCATATTAAGATACAAGTGTGAAGATACTTTCCTGCTACACAGCTCTCTCTGGCCTTCTGAACCAAATTAGGGACCACTTAAGGAAAGTGGATGTAAGCAAGCCCATAGGACTGCATGGGGTGTGTTTGTGGATATTGCAAGTGCTGCGTATGCCGCTATGAATCATCACTGTAAGGTCATGGAAATTAGGTGAAATCCCCAATGACTGAAAAAAAAGGCAAATGTTGCACCCATCTTCAAAGGGCAAGAAAAAAACCCTGGGTAGCCAGTTCACTTAATATTTGTCCACAGGAAAATTAAGAGGCAAATCTTCCTGGAGGCCATTTCCAGGCACACAAAGTACAAGAATTTGTCTGAGAGCAGCCAACACAGATATACCAAAGGTACATCATGCCTGACGAGCCTGATGGCTTTCTATGATGAGGTGACTGGGTCATTGAAGAGCTGGAGACTTGCAGATGTGGCTTTAGCCAGGCATAAGCAGCCCATAATATCTTCACAGCCAAACCAAGGAGATAGACTGGATGGTCAAGGTTGCTTTGAACAGCTCTCAGAATCTGCCTGTATTTATGAGTTTATTCTCTTTTTGCTTCAGTAGCAAAGAAGCATAAGTGCTTATTTCTAACGAGCAAATCAAAGTGAATTACTGTTATTACTTGATCAGTTCTGACACTCCTTGGTGCAGCGTAGTGCATAAAAATACAGTCTCTGCTGAAAAACAGCCCCCATGACAAGCTCAAGAAAAGCCAGACACTCTGAGAAATAGAAAGTGATTTAGTGATTGTGATCTTCACTTACTTCACTGTCAGTTACTTCTGTCTTCCATTAAGACTTTAAAAATTAGGGGGGGGGGGGCTTCATAGATATAGTCGCCGTCTGATAACTGCTACCCTACTTGCATCCTATTAACTTTGAAGTTAAGAGCAGAAGTACTCAACACTGAATTCAGACAAACCCCATATCAAGGACGGCCACCACATTATAATTTAAAAGAAAGGATCATAATTATTTTTTTTAAATATGATTTACTCTGAATGCAAAAAATCTGGGAGTTCTAATTCTACAATGAATAAAATTGCAGATAATATACAGAACTGATACGATGCTTAAGATTAGAAATAAACGTGCTGCTGAAACAAGCTGGCTGTTGACAAAACCAGCTCAGAAGAATCAGTAAGAGCACTGTCTGGGTCAATTTGGAATCTCTTCAGATCAACTCACACAACAAAACGCACACTGGGAGCTATCAGCTCCAGAGGTTTCTGTGTTACACAGCACCTGAACAAAAGTGATTAATGTGGAGAAAGGAAGAAATGCCGTCCACACGCCTAAGATTTTGTGATTCTTCATTAATGAATACAATGGAGGCTGCGTGAGGGTGGACACAGAGTTTCTCAGCAGAGACCACAGGCATTTTGTAGGATAAAGAAAAGATAAAAAGAAAAAGTTTGAAGGGTGACTGTTTCCTGTCAATGGAGAAGGGATGATGAAATCTTACAGAAAACCTGGAAAAGCCAGCAAGCAATTCTATGGACTTTGTTTTCATTGTGGTCTTAGAAACGGTTTTGATTACTGAGATGGACTACAGTTTCTGCACATAAATAACAGCTTTGTTCTAAAATGCAATCGCTGTCAGGTAGAAAGTCTGATCGGTGTTCAGCTTCTATAACTCCCTTTTCTCTCTTTGTCCAATTTCTTTGAAGTTCAGTAAAATATTCTTAGCATGCTATCACCATCACTTCTCATAAAAAGTCCAGGAATCCAGACTAATCATGATGAATTATATATAAGCTAAGAAATGGTTTCTTTCAAAGAGACTACAACTTGGGGTGAGGTGTATCCTTCCACCTCGCTGGCAAAAAGGTGCATTTCTTCTGCTTTGTATTTTTCCAACTTACTCATTAACTAGGAAGGAAAATTTCTTTCCTGACTATACTCATGGAGTGTCACCAGGACTTCACAGTAGTATTTGGCATGAGAGGAAAAAGTACCACATTTCCTTTGATACTAAAGAGACAGGGAAAGTATAAGGAGAAAACACATTTCTTTGAGGAAAGGAGGATTTTCTTCCATCACCTTGCCTCTTAACTTTACAGTAAATACCTGCCTTCTTTGTACATCTGCACTTTCATTAAATTCATAGTGTTGTCACATGGTTGTTTTATAATTTGTGCTTTATGGTCATTTATGACCTTTTATCTTCTCTTTCATCTTATGAAAAATGTCCAGTTACAGAAGCACCAAAGCACAGGTTGATCGATTCATAGAAGTGCACAATTTTTAAATTTGATAACAAGAAGATTCCCAGTTTTCTTAACAGGCAAGTGATTGAAGTCTCCAGAAAAACAGGTTTTCTTTTTTTTTTCTTTAGTATGTAAACACAGTAAGTGCACTCTAATGCTGGGAATGACAGCTGGAAATGTCCTACCACCAACGCCCAAGACACAACTCCAGAGTCTCTCAAGTTCTCCAGATGATATCAAATGAAATGAGGTCACAGAGCAGGAGATAATCTTCTAAAGATCTCATTCTATGGCAAGCACTATAACTGGCATCTGAGTCAAACTACAACACGAGAGCTTTGCCGGGCTAATACCATCAAGCAGGTATCCGATGCAGCTCAGTGGATATGAGACATTGTAATAAATATCAAGCTGACAGCTCTGGGAACTGAAATCCTTGATCTACAACTTAAAATATGAGGTAAGCCCTGACCAAGCAAACTTCTCGCAAGCATGGTTCACTTATCACAAACGAGCAGCTTTGGTGACAAATGGCAGTTGTTTATATCACCTCCACTGAGATTATCAGCAAGGGCGTCTATGTTTTATCTTCTTTCCCTCTGCCATAATACAAGTTCTTCTGGTACTGCATTAAACATAGGTGATTAACTGTGTCATTTGCTTGTTTATCTTCAATCATTGTGTTCAACCTAGAAGGTTGTTAGACTGTTTAGAGTCTTTGAACTCAAGTCTTTTAGTACTTTGAAAACAAGAGACAAAGGTCTTGAACTTCATCTGCTATTCTGTGGGAAGCCAGCACTGAGCTGACACTGGTTTGATGTGTTTGTAGCAGCCATTGCCACTAACGCTGTGTTGGTATGTACTAACTGTAACTTCCCAAGGCTTCAGATCTATGAATGGTCATGGAGCTACATCACAGCTGGAGAAAAATATGAAAAACAGAAGTCAACTTGAAATGGTTGAGACTTAATGTCAGTGAGGAATCCAGCAGTGATCTTCATTAAGGGACTGAATTAGGCAATCACAGGTATACTGCTTCTAACAAAAAAGACTGCACGAAGACTGTCCAGAACTGCTCAGTTTCTACCTGTTCTTCATCCACTGGCAGATGGTGTGCTAGCACTTGTCATTTTCTAACAGTCCTGTTGCTACATGTGGTAAAGCTCAGGTAGCTGTGCGTCACCTGCCGTTACATATTATCTTAATCTATCTGCCAGTAGATGCTAAATTGGATTATAGAGAAACAGCTAAATCTTGTACTATTCGGTAAGTAAAACTAATCCTCAGGACTCAGGAACTTTCACTGACTACCCATTTTATTGTTGCCTCCTGGAAGTACTCAAACAAATTTAGCAAATTACTCTGAATTTCTGCTGTCTTAAACAAAGCTGTAGTATCACATGATCTAGAAGTGTTCAGGAGGAAGAGAATGGATGTCTTCCTTCTGTCCTTCAAAATAAAACCATCTTCTCTTAGCACCACTGATGCAGTTTGAATGCCATGTTCTGGTCTGAAACCAGAGCGTTAGCTTCCAATGAGTGGGGTTTGTATTTACCTTTGGTTAGCTTTTCTGTGAGCCTTTTCCAGAAGGAGGGACCTTGGACAACAGCTGAACGTATCTATCGTTTCTCAGACAGGAGTAAAATTTGTGGGACACAGCTTGAGAATATGGACTCCTTTCCAACGGGTTATGAAAGGGCCTTCAGATGGTGAGAGCTAGACCAAAGGTATTCTAAAGAATGGAAAAGCTCTGTATCCTATGAATATTTGGTGCTTTTTTAAAACTCATTTAAAAAGTTTCCCAATAAAAAGATGTAAAAGGAACTTGCCAGTATGAAATGTGTTTGTTCAAACTGAAGCATACTGTGGTGGTTTGACTTTGGCTGGCCACCAGGTGCCTACCAAGCTGCTCTATCACTCCCCCTCCTCAGCAGGACAGGGGGAGAAGATACAATGAAAAGCTCATGGACTGAGATAAGGAAAGGGAGATCATTCATCAGTTACCATCATGGGCAAAACAGACATGACTTCAGGAAGATTAATTTCATTTATTGCCAATTAATAACAGAGTAGGATAGTGAGAAATAACAACAAAATTAAAAACACCTTCCCCTCCACCTTCACTTCTTCCCAGGCTCAGCTTCGCTCCCAAGTCTTTTACCTTCTCTGCCCCAAGTACCACAGGGGATGGGGAATGGGGATTGAGGTCAGTTCATAACTGATAACTTTGTCTCTGCTGCTCCTTCCTCCTCATGCGCTTCCACTGCTCCAGCATAGGGTGCTTCCCATGGGATACAGTACTTCACGAACTTCTCTAGCGTGGGTCCTTCCCATGGGGTGCAATCTTTCAGGAACAAACTGCTCCAGTGTGTGTCCTCCGCAGGTCCTGGCCAGAAAACCTGCTCCTGCATGGGTCCTCTCCACGGACCACAGCTCCTGACAGGACCCTGTTCCAGCATGGGCTCTCCACGGGCTGCAGCCTCCTTCGAGGCATATCTATCTCCTCTGGTGTGGGGTCCTCCACAGGCTGCAGGGGGACAACCTGTGTCACCATAGTCTTCTCCATGGGCTGCAGGGGAATCTCTGCTCCATGCCTGGAGCACCTCCTCCCCCTCCTTCTTGACTGACCTTTGTGTCTGCAGGGGTGTTTCTCTCACATTTTCTCACTCCTCTCTCACAGTTGCTGCACAGTGTTTTTTTACCCTTTCTTAAATATGTTATCACAGAGGTGCTACCAACGGGTTAAAGGGCTCAGCTTTGGCCAGCAGTGGGTCCATTTTGGAGCCAGCTGGAACTGGCTCTCTCACAGAAGCCACCACTGCAGCCCTCCTGCTACCAAAACCCTGCCACATAAACCAATACACACACCAATGTCAATAACATCTGACTTAGGGACTTATTCTCAGATGTTTTACTCATTGAATTCTCAGGAAAAACTGCTGCATATCTGTACTGGTTAGACTCCAGCACAATCCTTTGAATAGCAGTGTTTTTTCTCTTACAAGCTAAAGAAAAATCAACCCCATTATTACTACTTTTTTCTGTTCCTTTAAAGTCATCATAAGATATGTTTGCTTCAGTGAGCACTGTGATCTGTGTACACTTGGTATGTTATAAAAATAGCCTACCCTCTTCCCATTGCTGCATGGAGACTGCTTGAAGATGAGACTGGCATAATAAGGTCAGTGCTGATGGGTAGTGTAGCAAACTTGTCAGTAAATGTTAATATCAAAAACTGCATCTTGAAAACATTTTCTTTATTCTTCTCACTTGCTTAAGACATGTGGTTTCATGTCTCACCACTTGCTGTCTTCAGTAAAAAAATTATGCACAGATTAAAAAAGAAATGTAATTAAAACCTTTCATTTAAGTCCAGGAAAAGATTCATAATCTAGTCATTAGAAGGATAAAGTATAGGCAGCTATACACACTTAATTTCCTGTACATACTAGCAATAATGTCTTTTGAGGTGAATTTCTGACATATTTATCACCATCATATCTAGGAACCATGGGTTAAATCCTTGACCAGGTATAAATCCTCTTTTCAATGCTTCAGTGGAAGATTCACCATTACAGAAAAACACTATGCAAATCAGATTACATTTTACTGCCTTAGCCATTCCAATCCTTCTGCCCATTGACCATGCCAACATTCTCTGTATGGACATAGTAGAAATCCCAGAAAAAGAAGCAATAAAAATAATAAAACAATGAAAACCTTACAGCACAGGGAGAGAGCAAGAGATTTGCTGGGAAAAGAAATGAGAAAGGTGACAACAGAAGGACAAAATCTGAAAAATTGTGGAGAAGAACTAGTCACACTTTCATATTTTCCTAACGTATAAGCAAAGAAAAAGGCAATTATGGTTCCAGCTGTGGGTCTTTGCATCATGTTCTGCCCTTGGTGTATGCAAACTTGAATCTCAAGCATGTCTTATGTGAAATGTGGTGTCAGCACCCAAATTTACTGCACTAACCAAGGAACAGAATACATGAAAGTCTTTGTGGTACATCAGCATGGCCCCCAGTGGTAACGCTGAGCTCATGTTGCCTGCATCCCAGCAACTGTGGTGTGCGTGACAGGAAGTCTGTGCTAATAAGCATTGATAAGATGTGCACCATAGTATATCCTTACACTAACATAGTAATCTGGGTACCAGTTAGCTTGGGGGAAAGTGGAGAAATCTGGTATGTGGGTACAGCAGGCTCCAGTCTGCTGGCACGGATCCACACAGAAGTACCCACCAGTAACCAGCTTCCAAACTACTGAAGGCTTTCTAGATATTGTTTAGAAAATACCTAGTCCCCTCTGATATTTTCAGGTAATTTAATCTGAACCCATTTTTTCTTTCCTTTTTGGTGAAGCAAAACAACAGATTTGTCAAAGTGATTCACAGAGGTGTTTGTGGGTAACATACAGACTAATCCACCTCCTTTCACTAAGCAACTGCAAGATTTACAGCTGAGCTCCCTGAGAGGGAAGGGAACCATAACACACAGAGGGAATCTAAAAGCATGTAATATCACTTAACTGTTTATTCAATAAGCGTAGGATTTATTTCACAATCTCTTCAGCAAATATGTTTATGGTTTTTACATTTGTGATGGCTTAGCATTCTGACATAAAAAACTCCGTTGTTTATTCGGACATGCCCAGCAGTACAGGATTGCTCTGCAACCTCTATATTTTCAGATGTTTGAGGGCAAAAGGAAGGTTCTATTTGGAGACTGCACTTAAAAAATCCTGAGGCAAGCGGTTGCATAGCAATGGAAAGAGGGCATGTTCGATACTGAATCATCATCCTTGCCTTTCTGTTACTATGGAGATGGCATGGCTGCTTCCCAGCTTATTCTGCCATCCTCACAGCTGCAACAGGAGCTTTGGTAGGGTGCATATGATGTTTCTGTTCCTCATACCTTCTCCGTCCTTCACAAACACAACAGAAGAAATTGATTATTTTTCAGTTTGTGCTTAGATCCTGGCTTGTTGAAGTACCGTGTTACTGCTGTGTTTAAAAATATCAGTGTCAGTGCATGTTGGGACTGTGTGAAACTCAAGGGATTAAGACTGATCCTTTAAACATATACACCTCTAAAAGTACTGCTGTGAATTATCTCTTTTCTAAGAGCCTACATATGAGATACCTTATCCACCCATTTTTTTGAGAACTTCATATATACATTCAATTTAATATTGGAATGTGAACACCATTATAATTAATGTACACGCACAATGCACATTTATCAAGTATTTTGCATTCTAGGGCTATAGTGAGGGAGAAAGGGAGGGAAGTAGCTGATAGCACCAGGTATGAGAAAGGCATATGGCAAGGAGCCATCTCTCTCTTCTTGTTGTGCCAGAAACATTTTAGCTAACATACTGAACAGAGAAGTAGGTCATATGATGATATCTTTTTACGAACAGCACTTGACAGGCTGCACTAGTTCAGAAGTATGTCTGATTTTTTGAAAGGCATTTCTTCTTTCAGGATTGGAGAATCAGCCACAACCTTATGTATAAAAGCTCATTTAATGTGCGTGTGAGCACTTCCAATAATAATCTCAAATGCTGCTTTAACCCTGTCAAGTCAAGATCATTTCTTCAGAATCTGGACTACAGGTTTTTACACTAAAAAAACACATATCCTTTTCCACTGAGCTACCTTATCTGCACGGGTTTTGAAGAATTCCCTTCTTGTTTGAACTTTTGCCTGTATAATACTTCGTTACAGATGAAAGGGCTCAAACTACTCTGCAAGTGCTATATGACAGCAATTATCATGTGAGTTCAGATCTTTCATCAGGGGCCAAAATCTAGCAAGCAGGGAAATCATGAGATCTTCTCAGGGAAGTGTTCCACAGCCAGAGGTACATATGCGATAAAAGCAAAGCTTTTGAGAAAACATCGGACTTTCTACCCATCTTCTAAGCAACAGAGCAACACAGGAATCACCCAAGAAGCTTCAGAAAGATTATCTGCTTGCGTGTTATTTTCTTACCTTTGTTGAATTGTGTTACTTACCATCACAACTGTTGTCATTTGGTGTACAGATTCAATCCTTTTACCAACATAACATGTAAATAATGTTTTGCTTACACCTTTTCATTTTTGCAATTCATACCGTCTACCTTTGAGCATGTTATATGAAGATTACACACTCTCTGACTCACCTAAGTGAAATACTCGGGTTATGCTGTCAATCAAATTTATCTAATGTAACACTGAGTGTACAAATACTTTGGTATATTATGCTAGTCTTCTGCTGTTTGAAAGCCCTCTTGACATTGCATTCAGAGAGGTGCAAATCACTCTCAGCTCTTCTATTTCATATGTTTAAGGGTGAGTCCATTTTCCATTATCATCAATCACGCTCCCTCCATAAGCACAATTCCCGTAAGACTGGAGTCTGGTTTGCATCCCATTAGGACTAATGGCCGTGCTCGTGCATACATCATGCGCACTTCAGAGACAAAATGGATGCAATGAAGGCCGTTGGGCTAGCATTGCAGGGTGAGCCCGGCCTCCCTCGGCCCGCCCCGCCCGGCAGAAGGCGTGCAGGCGGCGCGGGCGGGCGCGGGAACCTGCCGGGCGTCAGCCCCGCCGCCGGGCGCGGGTCAGCTCCGCCGGGCGCTGTCCGCGGTGCTGGAGCGGGAGAGCCACCGCCGCGCTCCCACGCAAGCACCGCGGCAGAAGGCAAACGTTTTTGGCACAGCAAAAGCTAGAAATTGTACCAACCTCGTGAATGCGGGCGGATAGAAACAACGCAAGACAGTCTTACCTGCACTGATCAAAAAAAAAAGAATCCTAACTAATTGCTCTGGGAGAACATTGATTTTTACACAAACATCTTTATATGATGTCATCTCCTGTGGCAAGGGGGTGGACTAGGTGATCTTTCAAGGTCCCTTCCAAACCGAACCATTCTATGATTCTATGAATACTTAAACAGATTAAAACAGTGCTAATCCCTTTCCAAAACAGACACATTTTGATACCGATGTCACTAGAATAAACCAGCTTTCTCCAACAGGAGGGGAGACATATCTCTGCCATGATTTTTCACAGTGATTGTTTCAGAATCTGCTGTAGGTTTAAAACAATCATATTTAATTTATGGCTGTGTTCTTCTGACCAAACATTAGTCAGCAGTTAGCTGGTTTTAACAGTGCACTTTAAGACATTCCACATTCTTTCTTGAAAACAGGAGAACACCTAGGCTGAACTTAAGAAAAAACCTGGATTTTGGGTGATATTCTCTTTCCTCTGGACTTAATAAAGTAGTCAATTAATCAAAAAGATCCAAGAAAGACAAGATCAAACATCTGAGTCAAGGAAGCACGACAACAGCTACTTCCACAGGAAGATCGTGAGTCCTTCATAAGGGGAGCCTAGGAGTTGTAAGAAGGAGGCTTAGGAGGAAGATAAATGGAACATAGGAAGCTGTTCTCTCTTTGGCAAGTGGCCAGACAAGGACATGAATAAGAAGCACATAAACAAAGGTAATAAAGCAGTCACACTCATAAGCAGTGCAGAAAAGCACCCCTGAGACAAAGAAAACAGGATGAAAATCCCAGAGAGATACCAAAGAATGGCTACCTAACTTGTAGGCCTAGGAAACCCCTGGAGGTCCTTTAGAAGTGTCTAATTAACTCCATTGCTATCCTACGATTTGAATAGTTGTTATTTTTCACCCTTTTTTTTTTTACTTCCTTACTAGCAGTTTGTGTATATTTACTAAAGAGTGAAAAAAAGGTCAAAATTCATGGATTTGAATGTCCAGGTAACCAACTTTCTTCCAACTTAACGTATTTAAAGCATTGGAGTAGCTTCATTAAAAAGATGGATGTATTCACAGTCCCAGCTGAGACACTTGCCATGGGACAGATGGCACTGTCCAGAACAGATTCCAGTGATTTATGCCACGTATAATTAAATTACTCAAATCTTATCAAGTGTTCTTAATTTTACACGGTATTTTCTTTGGCTTCAGTTCGTCTCCTTACTCCTGTTTATACATCTTTTTCATTTTGAACAATATATGTCCTTCAAAGAAGGCATATAATACTCCAGAACAGTACTGACATGTCTGATTCAGGCTCTCTTTGAGACAGGCTTGCTGTAATTGATATGGGCATGTTAAGAAAGGGGTAGGATTACTCAACATTCAAATTTTATTTTCATTGCTTGAATATGCTTTGTAGGAGAATTTCTTCAAAGGGCAACAAACAGTACCATGGTCAAGGTTCTTATATCTTTGAGCTTCGTTTATTCATGCCCTTAAATGTTGCTGTTTTTTTGTCCACATACGCTCTGAAAGGGTACAGCACAGCAGGTCTTATTTTATTAACAGGATATTTGGCTAGAAGCTCTTTGTCAAATCAAATCATTGCTCAACAAAGTAACACGAGCAGTGTGAAGTAGCAGATTTTCCATTAGCATTCTGCCTAGAACAAAGGTGCAGTTCTACAACTAAGGAATGAGTCTCTCCGTTTTCTGTTTTGGAAGGGGCACAACAACTGCGTGCTAAGTGCATTTAAACAGCTTCATTCTTTATCCAGATCAAAAAGGAAGATACCTTTTACCACTGTGTCCAAGGCAGGGTTCTCGAAGAAGAACACAGCTGTTGCTGTCTTATCTCATCTCTTCTTTGCAAAAGGCAAGTCTTTTCTTGTTTAAAGTGTGAAGGAGATTTATCGTTCCTATTGTACTGACATTGCTGACCCAAGCTCTGCTTGCTTTCCTGAATCAAATCAACCGGATTTGTTCCAGGAATCAGTACTAAAAAGATTAAGAAAATAATGTTTGTGGGAGGGAAATAATTTTGGAAATCCTTCATGTACATAGCTTCAAAATAATACAGCAGTCAAGAAATCAGCATGTTTCATTTCAGACTAACACAGAAATCTTAATCTTTGACTGTTACAATAATATTATTTTGGATACCTTTTGGCCTTTTAGAGAGCATTTCATACTTACTGATTTTAATAGCCTTTATCAGTGTAGGCAGCATTTCGATGTCAGTGAAAAACAGCCCAGATTTGCTGTACAATCCAGCATACCTAGACAGACAAACTGTAGTTATTAATCTGATTTCAATTCCCTTATATATTTTTTAAGGATTATTATTTAGCCTTATAATTTTGCAGGAAGATATAACTTTATTGGAAAGGTCTGACATATCAAAATTTATCTTCTTAAAGTCTGCTGAGTTTTGAAGTGTATAAAGGAAACATTTCTTTACCAAGAGGGTAGTCAAACCCTGCAACAGGCTTCCTAAAGAGGTGGTCATGCCTGTCAATGTTCAAGAGGCATTTGGACAATGCCCTTACTAACACGCTTTAACTTTTGGTCGGCCTTGAAGTGATCAGGCAGTTAGACTAGATGACCGTTGTAGGTCCCTTCCAACTGAACTATTCTATCTAGTCTAGTTCTAGTCTAGCTAAATTATTTGATTTGATATAAAATACTTTTACCCTTTTCTTTTATAAAATCTCAATATTTAACATGAAAGTGTTGAAGTCAGAGTACCTTAAAAGCTCAAAATGTGTAAATGGGTACATTAAGCGTGCTTAACTCATAACATTGCCTAACTGGCAAGGCAGCATGCCCTTGTTTGGAGATGTGGGTTCACGAGCAGTAGCAAATCATTTTGCTTTTGATTCTGAGGTCTTCATGATGCTTAATGTGCAGTTTAGAATAGCAGCATGTGGTATATGCAACTCTTTCTCACTTGATCTGTTGTGAGTATATATTGAAGTTCATTGCTGTTACTTTCTTCCTTGATGTTAAATGGTAAATACGCTACAGGGAGGAAAGGAAGAGCAGTGAATTTTTATGGGAAGAGTCTATGATTTTTAATAAAGTGTAGGCAACACCATCACAGACAGGTGCCCTAGTTTTTGCTGTCATAAGCTTGCACTCAGAAATAGCTGGGTTTCCTTTTCTGTGCTATCTTCTTAGGAAAATGAAAGCTGAAATTTTCGTTTATATTTTAAGTGCCCCATGCTAAGGGTGCCCACGGCCATGTGCTTCTCTGAGCCACACCCAAATTTTGCTTCACTCCACAGTTAGCCCTGCTGAAGTCAGCATAAATAATGGAAGTACATGACCTTGAATGTCAGCTTTTACTCCTATATAGATATGCACAGTCTCATTTGACATTTACTGAAATTATCTGGCCCATACAAAGAGTTCATATGGAGTTTCTATATGAACAATTTTTTGGTTCTGTGTGCTATAAAGAATGGATATCTTAATGTATCTAGCATCTGTCAAATCTATGTCTCAAATATTCTCTCAATTCTTTATTATTTTCAGTTTTGTTGCAAAACCACAGATATATTTGCTGTTCAAAAGACCTAAAGAGATTCTTTTACCTACATTGAGATTACATGAAATGAGTTTATTGCATCATTATCTGCGTAAACTTGTGTTTCTCAGAATCAGTTATGAAAAAATAGTTTTATCAATAATTAGGGATTAAGACAGAAAAGGTATCCCACCTGATCTGCCAAGCTCATTTGCTTTAAATTCCCCCAACAATTTACGGTAGTTTTCCCTTTCCCAGTCAGTACTCCTCAGGGAAGACTCTGATACTGCTCAGCTCTTCCATCAATTGGAGTTTGAGTGCACAGAATAAGTTACTACACATCATTTTTTCCACAGTACTTGTCCATGTGCCCTCTTATCCCCTAAAAAGTGTGAATTAATTTAAGATCATTTACCCTTTATAGATTGAAAGGCAATTTCCCATTCATTTGAGAGAAGCAATCAATTCCAAAGTCAGTTGCTGCAAAGCTGCTGTTGTATGGTAGCTTGCAGATGTTTTAGTTCACCTTAGAACCTTCTTCTGCATGGGAAGACTCATGATCAGCTGTCTAATCTGGGATACACTGAAACACTGGTCATGTTTTAGCAAATTTTATAAAGCTCAGAATTCTGTGCCATTTTTATACACTGAAGACCATGATTAAATTTTAAATCTCTACAGACATTAAGTAAATACAGTATCAGTGTATAAGCATAGATCACCCTCACTCTTCAGAAAGCTCAAATTTAATACAGAGTTTCTAAAGTATCTTAATTTATTCAAGTAAAATACAACCAAAATACTCCATACGAAAAGGCAACTGCCACCTATGGACTGAAACAAGTGATCAATTTTATCAGCTGAATTCAAGGCTGAACTTTCCTAGCCTGGCACAAGGGTGATGTAATTCAAGCCATTTCAGCCTGCATTGAAAAATGGCTAAATTAACTCCAGTGACTTTGCATCTATCATAAAAATAAGCATCTAGTTCATCACCATAGCTCAATTAATGCAACATAGCTTGCTACATTATAGAAACTTTGTGCTTGAGTCCTTTCTTTTATTAGGATAATTTAAGGACCAATTTTAGTGTATGGATAATTTGCTTCATCACCTGTGAAGAAGAAATGTGACGGTAATTTTGTACAGCTATCAGCAGTACACCCAGTTTTGACAGTAAGAAGATGCTATTCCCTGTTTCTCAGCCTGTGCTGACTATGGGAAAGAACAAGATGTCAGGCTGTGAAATTATAACTTTCCATTGCACCTGGCGCAGCCTTAGAAAATAAGCCTAGAACAGAACCACGGTGACTTCATTGGGGTCAGTCTTCTGGGCTTTTACAAGTAAATATAGCATTGAGTTTGAGGTTAGTGGGTTTTTTCAGAAATTCACTAGTTTCTGATCTGTCCACAAGCAAGGATATTAACCTGTAATAATAATAAATGATAAGTGATGCAAAACAGCTGTCAAGTGTCTCATGCTGTGATGCATTTTCAATGACTTTAATAAAGTTTTTATACTGCAAAAATAAATTAATTGTATTTGCCACGTCAACTGTGTAAGAGAACACAGAAGAAATTTACAATTAACTTAATTGAATTGCTATGCATAATGACAAGGAAGATCACTGGCAACATAATATACCCTCTTGGACCAAAGGTGTTTAAAGAGATAATTCACCTGATGATAATGGGCTTTGAGATTATAAATGTTGGTTATTTGCTTTGGAGCTAGCTATTTGTCATGGATTTATCATACTAAAGATACTGCTTTTATGAAAGAATTAATTATAATTGGTTTTCTCTAAGGCATGCTGAATACATACAAAGCTGAGCAATTAATAAGTACCATGTTGTGTCATTTGTGTATGTCATGGATTCAGAAAATGGCAAAAGAAATTATTTTCCTTTCATTTGCGTCTATGAAGATTTTGAGTATTCTCAATGAATGCAGCAAAATTGCACCAATAAAAAATTGGCATAAAACAGGAAAATTGACTCAGGCTGGACTAACTACCCACTCTGTTAAAAGTTGTGTCTCTAGGTAATGTGACAGATTTATTCAGTTCTGTGTTCATGGAAAGAATTTGACCCTTAGTTTTTAATCTCATCAAGAAAACAAATAGTTTGGAAAACAATTTTGGAAATTAATCTCTGTTTGTTTAGACAGGCATGTTTTTTCCAGCTTTAATTAATGTTTAGCAACTGATTGAATGGTTATGACAAATGGGCTTGAGAGAGCTCCATCTGCGAATTATCAGAGCCCCCAGGTGTTGTCCTTTCCTTGGCTGTGAGAGAACCCTTCAGCTGAGGTAAAGGAGGTACTACCACATCCTAGCTAATGTACTCACTTATCTGAGCCACCAGCTATATGTGAGGGAACAGAGGGAGAACGTGCTTCAGTAGGTCTGTCCTCAGACCCAGTGATCTAGACTGTGGGTTGCAAAAAAGTTCTAGGCATGGATTACCTAAACACTATGAAATCTCAGATAGTTGTGCATATGCTAGTCAAGAGGAGTGAAGTATACATGGATGCTTTCTTGCTGAAAAATTCAGAAAATCTGGGAGAGAGACCAGGTAGTTAAGGATCTGAGGAACTAGACTTTTGACCATCTCTCCCAAAAAGGCAATCAATTACCTAAGGCGCTCTCCATAATGGTGTAAAGAATACAGTTGCATGAGAGAATTTAAATGTGAAGCATAGACAAAGAAGCAGGAGACATCATATTTTTACATCTATGTGTCATTTTCCATATTTCCACTGTCCCTGCTCCCATTCATACACACAAGTCAAAAGGCCAGCCAGTATCTCACACTAGATACTGAAAAAGCATTCATTCAGACACACGCATGTGAAATACTACTTCTTGTATCAGATTCTCTCTTCTTAAACTAAATAATCTCAAACATTTTGGATCAGGATCTGTCTTGGATTTTTTTATAACTACTATGTGATTAGCAATTGCAAATAATGTCCACATCTAACCCACCAATGTGTTAGCAGAGCACCACTCCTAGTACGTCTACACCAAAAACTGCATGCTCTGCTTTCCTCAGAAAGCAGTAAATTCCTCTGTATGCATTTCAAAGGTTGTACGGCTCGTGTTGCCTAGAAGCAGAGCACCTGAACAGTAAACTAATTTTAACTCTTTTAAAATGATCTATAAAGTTAGATTGGATATTAAGAAAAAATTCTTCACCAAAAGGGTTATCAAACATTAGAACAAGCTGCCCATGGAAGTGGTGGAATCGCCATCCCTGGAGGTATTTAAAAGATGAGTAGATGTGGTGCTGAGGGACACGGTTTAGTGGTGGTTTTGGGAGTGTTAGGTTAGTGGTTGGACTCAACATTCTTCAAGGTCCCTTCCAACCTAGATGATTCTATGATTCTAAGAATTTAATGTTTGGATAAGACATTAAAATCGAGTGAGTTTTTACCACAGTTCTGTAGAATACTAAAATTTGCAAGATTGTTTATCATTAAATCTCAATAAGAATAGAATTTACAGTATTATTCATGAGTGACTTCGAGCCTAAATAATCATAGTTAATTCAAGTCGTGTGAGCTACAGTGGTGCTATGGTGACTGGGTCACTCAAATACTACTACGTCAGTGGATTGATTTCAAAATTGATAGCCTGGAAACTGCTATAATACCATTAAATTCTGTAAAACTGAGAGTAGCACTGCATTTTTTCTTGACCTACATTTCTGCAGTATTTCTGAAAGGCATTAGTGCAATTGGTTTGAACGCAGATGTGGGATTTTGAAGCAAGGTGTAACAGAGCTGACTATTATTTTTTAAAAAACCTTAAAATAGAACCTGATATCTAATGCTCCATATTAATTCAATGACATCACTATAATTTTTATTTAAGTGTCAGATGGGATGAAAGTAATTACCCTCTATCTCAATACTGAAGGCTTTGGCAAAGGAATGTTAACTACTGCAGAAATTTTTGCAGCACTCTATTACCAAGTTAATTGCCACTAACTATACTTTGTTCTTCATGTGGATTTAATTCTTACGTTTATCTTGATCAGCAAGAATTTCTAGCACAATTCATAGGAAATTTCAGAGTTTATTAAAAGAATGAACAGTGCTTTTGCCCACCAAGAATGATCAGCTCGGATAGGTCAGGCTCTCAGATGAAGCCCATGAAGGCAGGTAAGTTGGGCAGCTCTGGTCAGACCAACGTTCTCCTTGTTCTCTGAGCTCTTCAGTTTAAGAGCCTCTGCCACACTTCTCATGAAGCCGTTGTTGCTCTCTTGATTCTCTCCCTTGAGACTGCTCAGTAATTCATTGGACAGTTGCATTTGTCCCCCTAACACCTGAGTTAAGGGACTTTCTCTTCCCCTGCACAATTACAAAAAATGTGATTTCTCCAAAAACCTAAAAATAGCTGGCAAACTGAAAAAAAAAATTATAAATCTGTTACAAGGAATTTTTATTCCTATTCACATAGTAACAGCTTCTCTAACAGTTGAAATAGATGTACATTAGGAAAATCTTATTTCCCATTGTTCATACAGCACAAAGGGTGTCATTTGATGTCAAATTAATGTGTCTGGAGACATTGGTGTGTGACTATAATTACTCTGAGTGGAGGACTGATTTAACAATTCTGAAAAAAGTTCATTTTATTACACCAGCTTGAATTATCTTTGTATTTGTAGATGCATATAGAGAGAGATCCACATATACATACGTTCTGGTTTCAGCTGGGACAGAGTTCATTTTCTTCCTAGTGTTCTAGCAGTTGCTGTGTTTCAGATTTGGTATGAAAGGAATGTCAATAATGCATATTAGTTTAGTTGTTGCCAGGTGTTGTTTATATTTTTCAAGGACTTTTTGCAGCTTCCCATAGAAGCTGAGAAGAAGCCTGGATGGAACGATGGCATGACCAATGGAATATTTCGTACCATAGACCTCATGCTTGGTATATAAATGGGGTTGGCCACACAGCAATTCACCAGTTTACTGAGTGTTGAGAGTGGCTTGTGTCTTGTATATCTTTTACTACTACTACTACTACTACTACTACTACTACTACTACTACTACTACTACTACTATTATTATTATTATTATTATTATTATTATTCCTTTTATGTTATTGTTCTATTGAATTGTCTTTATCTCAACCCATGAGGTTTTTTCCTTTCCCCTTTCCCGTCCTTTTCTCCCTCTTCTCTCCACCCTTCTGGGTGGAAGCGGGGGTGAGCGAGTGTCTGCATGGTCCTAGTTGCTGGCTGGGAATAACCCACGACAACATATGAGTAATAATATATGTGCTTATAGGACTTTCTATTGACACTAAAATCTGACAAGTTACACAAACCACTGAAGAACGTAGGGATACAGATATTTTGCTTCAGTTTCAGCATTTGTGACCAGTTACTACATCTGTTTCAAGACAAAATGACTACAATACTGCCAAATAAAATTATAAAACTGCAATTACAATTTATGCACTGCTCATTTAAAATAACTGCTTCTCAGAAACATAATTTTTAGGTCATCTGATCTGCCCCTCTTCTCCCATAGCACCTAAAGTCCAACATAAACTCTATATATTAAGAGCCACGTAAAGAACTGAAAGAGTTATATTTACAAAAGAGTCAACAAAAATAATTTTCAGTGTTACACAATTTGGAGACTTCAGTAGCTAGGAGCTATGAGAAGCTAGAGGTACAACCACAGGAACCTCCCAGCCACTGCAAAGATGACTGAGGGACCTCTCCACTTGGATGGTGGCATGCAGCTCATTACCCTGGTTGCTATTACACTCTTCCTGAAGCTGAGCAGAGCTAGACCGTCTCTGGGCATTTTCCTTTTCCAAGCATCAAGGGTACTTCCCCTGAAATATCTCCATGGCATTGGAGCGTGGCTCTTCCTGGTGCAGTCATCCCATGCCCGTAGCCTAATTAAAGTCACCGGGCTATGTGACAAATATAAGCATCATCATATGGATTCAGCTAGGAAAGGTGTGACCTGCAATACCTAGCTGAAATCATTCGCTGAGGTGTCATTCCAGTAACCAAAATATTTTCATTTTTTTATGTGTTATTCTTCAGACCAATATTCTAAGCATGTTAAATACCCTCTGATCAAAGATAGCAGATTTCTGATAAACTAATGCCTTACATTTGGCTTACTCTTGCTGTTACGAGAAAACAACTGTCAAAAGCCTTGAAAATTACTCACTTCTTCATATTCATTTAAAGGTATATTTTCTTTCTTTTAGATATCATCTCTTATATATGTATTTATTTACATATACATTATATAAGATTCATTTAATCTTATATATTATATACATCTTTAAGCAACGTTACAAAATGCCTTCAAGTGATGAAAAACATTTAACTTTCATTTCTCTGATATAGTTTTACAATATAGAATTTGTCAACATTTTCTTAAAACAGCTCGATCTTAAAAGCCTTGCTTTTCATTTCACGACATCTTGGCATTCATATACACCAAATGAAATGGAAGACTAATACAACTATTGCATTTTAGGAGTATATGTGCAACTGAAGTCAGTGGTTCTTCCTCCGTTGTAGAAATTATTCATGTTAGGCATGAGACCAACTTTGGCAGTACAAGGGCTTTGATTTACTTCTCCCCTCCTTCCAGAATTACAGCTAAAAGCCCCGTGCTGTGTCCCCTGGGAAACACTGTGGTTAGTGACAGAAGCTATGGCTCCACTGCTGGGGAAGGCACAGGGAGGTGGACTTGTCGGTACCCACCAGATTGCTTTCTCCTCTACAGTGCCAGCACTGTGTCTTCACAACATATCACAGGTGGCTATTCTGGGTCTGGGCACGTGAAAATGCAATTGTATGATTTCATTTACCACACAGCCTTATCAACTGGCCATGAATAATAATTTGTGACAAATTTAACCCCTCTCCGATTCTGTAGGTAGGCTCAGGGTTGCTGGGAAAGAGAAAAATAATTTTGTTTGTCTCATCCATTTCATTTCCATTTTGACTTCCCATTCTATATGTAGGTATAGTCTGTCATCTTCACCTCCCCAAAAAGAGCTGACACTTTTTAAGGCTGTAATGACACTCGAGCCGGCCAGGAGAGGGTGCTGGAGAACACAGTCTGTCGTACAGCTCCCTGGGTACTTTTGTTCCTCAAAATGAAAACCGGAGTCCATTAGAGCTATTCTGTTTTTCTGTTATCCCATCTCTTTACTTCATTCCCCTGCTAATTCATACTTCTTGCTGCCCAATCTATCCCTTTCAAAGAGCATATTACAAGTGCAGGCAAATAATACAGCCAGATCTCTTCAGGTCTGGGATTTTGTTGAGATGGATTCATCTGTTACTTGGAAAAGATTTAACATCCTCTAATCTTAAACGTAAACTTATGTATCTGCCTCACCCATGTACCTGTTTAAAGGTTCTGTAGAAAATCATAGAACCATAGCATGGTATAATGTTTTGGGTTGGAAGGGACCTTTAAAGATCATCTACTCCAACCCTCCTGCCATGGACAAGGAAATCTTTCACTAGATCAGGTTTCTCAGACCTCCATCCAACCTGTCCTTAAACTCTTCCAGGGATGGAGCATCCACAACTTCTCAGGGCAACCTGTTCCAGTGTCTCAGCACCCTCGTTGTAAAAAATGTCTTCCTTATGTCCAACCTACACCTTTCTGTTTAAAACTGTTGCCCCTTGTCCTATAACTACAGACCTTGGTAAAAAGTCTCTCTCCATTTTTCTTATAAACGTCCTTTATAAAAATGCTGCAGTAAGGGCTGTCCTGAGCCTTCTCTTCTCCAGGCTGAATAACCCCAACTCTCTTAGCCTGTCTTCATAGGAGAGGTGTTCCATCCCTCTAATCATTTTTGTGGTCCACCTCTGGACCCACTCCAACAGATCCATGTCTTTCTTGTACTGGGGACCCCAGAACTGGACGCAGTACTCCAGGTGGGATGTCACCAGAGCAAAGAAAGGGAGATTCACCTCCCTCGACCTGCTGGCCACACTTCTTTTGATGCAGCCCAGGATATGGTTGGCTTTCTGGGCTGCAAGTGCACTCTGCTAGCTCATGTCCAATTTTTCATCCACCAGTATTCCCAAGTCCTTCCCTGCAGGGCTGCTCTCAATCCATTCATCCCTCAGTCTGTATTTACATGCAGGATTGATTGCAGGACCTTGTACTTGGCCTTTTTGAACTTCATGGTCCCACTCCTCAAGCCTGTCAAGGTCTCTCTAAATGGCATTCCTTCCCTCAAGCATATCAACTGCACCACTCAGCTTGATGTCACCCACAAACTTGCTGAGGATGCACTCAATCCTACTGTCTTTGTTCCAAACAGAGATATTGAACAGTACTGGTCCCAATACAGACCCTGGATGCACACCACTTGTTACTGATCTCCATTTGGACATTAAGCTATTGACTGCAACTCTTTGGATGTGGCCATCCAGCTAATTCCTTATCCATCGAATAGTCCATCCATCAAATCCATATCTCTCCAACTTCGCAACAAGGATGTTGTGTGGCACTGTGTTAAAGGTCTTACAAAAGTCAACATAGATGCTATCAGACTGACAACAGCTTTGAAAAACAGAACAATTGCATTTATTTATTTTTCTTACTGTTTCATTTTTTAAACTGCTTGTGGGAGGTTGCAGACCAGTGCTATGCTATGCTTTTGGCTTGCAGGAGGTTCCTCCCGATAGACCATAACATGCTCAGACTAGTGTCTCTGTACTTGGAGCATCTCAGCTCTGACAGTTCCCTACTTTGAGTCACACTGAAAGCAGACTTCAAAGGGGGCCAGTGGTGGCCCATGAGGTCTGTCCTCCTGGGCACAGTAGCAGGAAAGCTGCAACTGCTCCTTGATTCATTGTCATGGTTGTACCACGCTCCCAGCATGGCCCAGGCTGCTCTGCTACTGCACCAAAACTTGTTCCATAAAAGTGATTTCTTGGGTAATTTTCTTCATTTTCTCTGTTACATCTACCAAATTCGATAGTTGGGACCACCGTGATCTGTTGACAACTAGATTGTGACATTCCCACTTATTTCAGGACAGAGACTGTCAAACAGCTGTAAAATTATTATTAATTATTAGTTAATGAAATTATTAAAATATTTAACTTAACCTGAGCTTTGATTTGAATCTGCAACTTAGGGATGGAAGGCTGTCTCAGTCAAATCTTTTAGCTATCCATGTTCCAAAGAACAAATTTATTAACTTTCTTAGCCCGCAGCCTGGAATTAGGAAACAGAAGTCTTCTGGAATGGGAATTATTTAGATAAAGCAGTGTACCATCTCACCTTTTAAATTAGAATGTTTCTGATATTTTTAGATGCATGAAAAAAAATGCTACTACACTAGTATGGTGTTGCTACTGTTATAAATGCTGCTATGATCCCTTGACTTCAGAAACTGACAAACAGCAGTAAGAATAATTAAAGAATAAAACCAGGAAAGATGGCATTGCATTCAGGCAGACAAAACATCCAGGCTAATAACTATTTATGACAGCAAACACAGAGTGTATAACTTAGGCTTTATGAGCTCCTTTCTCCTGTGCTTTTATTATTTCCAAGAGCTTCCACATGTGGAAGCTTCCACCTTCCACATGCACTGTGTTCCCCAGTTTTAATAGCAGAAGCGCCTTCATGCGACCCATCAAAGCAAATAAAGGAGTCCTTTGCCATACTGTTAAAATGAACTGCATAATGGGTTTTTTTTCTGGCACAATTAATTTACTCTATCACATTTGGAAAACTTTTTTCCTAAGTTCACCTGACTTAGTTTTTTTATTGCTTTCAAAACTAGCCTTAATTTTTAAATGCAAGTGAGTTTTCAAGTGGAGGAACTCAGCTCACCTGGTCTGTGTCAAGGTGTCAGAGCAAACTTTTAACTGGAGGCAACATGTATAATCCCTCAGTTCAACCATCTGAGGACAGAACAAGAGACAGCAAGGCTGCCCTTTCCTTACTCAGCTCTGGGAATGGAACAGCAGCTACAACCTTCCTAGGGTGCCTTTTCCATCCATCATGCCTGACTCTATAGGACACGCAGATGTCCTTCCCCTAGACTGTCCACGGAGCAGCCAGGGAATGTGCCAGCAACATCCAGGGGCTGTGCCAATGCATGGCCCATCTTTTCTGTGCGAGAGGCGGGGGGGAAGCAGCGGGTAAGGGAAGGACAGGGTTAAGGACGTGAGAGCAGCCTCTTCCATCCCAGAGGGACTTAGGCAATTGAGGAACGAGCAGCTGGTCAGTGCAAAAAGCAGTGACCAGAGAGGGGACAAATGTTGCCGGTGATACAGTTATTCAGGGCAAGATGTGAGTTGCCTGAGTGCTATTGCGTTATGATGCTGAGCGGTTAGGCTGTAACGTCACGGAAAAAAATTGACAAAAAGTAGTGATGTCACCTCACATCTAATTAAACTGTGGAAGGCCATTCTGCAGACGGTGGTGGACTTTGAGAGTGTAGAGATGGCTGCAGAAAACAGCTGGGAAAATTTGTGGATCAAAATCCAGCTAGACCTATAAAACATGACAACTTCACCTCTGCTGCTGAAAGACCTTGACCTACAAACTTCCACAGGCTGAGAAAATATTTTGCAAACGTATCGCCACATGTGTAACCCTGCCCTTCTATGCTTTCTCATGCACACAGCGCTGGCCAGTGGCAGGCGGGACACTGTCACACAGCCCTTTAGCCTGAGCTCCTATGGCTTTTCTTAGGTTCTCGTTAGCTTAAGTGTTTGCATTATAATAAATATAAATTTGAAAACCAAAGGGAAAAAATTGATTTACCCCCAAAATTTCCAAGTAAAGTTTGACAGTACAGCATCACTCCTGTTTAATTTGGAAGGCCTTCTTTCAGTATGGTATTTTATCTTATAACTTTTTCCCTTATATTCAAAAAATGTATTCAACTTTAGCATTACTTCTCTGATACGATGAGTCCCTGCCAGAAGACATTCCTTCTAAAGACAGTATATTTTCTGGTTTTGATAGGGAGGAAGGATTTCTATTAATTGCATAGAAAATTCTGTTTAGATGTAATTTATAATACTATGCAGGGAGATCATAGTTATGAATTACTTTGTCTTTTTGAATATTGCTATATACTAACTACCTAGCACCAAAACTCATTTTCTTTCGTGTAAGAGATAAAAATCAAGTATATAATTAAATAGCTTCATTACATTGATTTTGATGAATTTATTATTAAAAAAGCACACATATACACTTTATTGCTAGAAAAAGACATTTATTATATATACATAAATATATATACAGATTTATGGTATTTGTTCTCATCTTTGAGATGTCTACTTTCTGAAAAAAATGTCAGACATTATGCTTTAAAATGAAGTGACATGAATACACATATTAAGATGTCACATATTTTAGTCAAAAACACCTTAACCAACACTTCAGTGGAAATTTCCTCTAGAAGGACTATCAGATAACAGATTTTAATTGCAAGACAAATTTATTACTCTCATACAAGTGAATAAAAAAGTGATGCAACTAACAAGGGACATTTGGAGTACTTCAGTAACAGGAGAAAACCCCAAACTGTTAGTCTGCCACTCAGTGGGTATGAACAAACGATGCTGAGAAGTTTAATTTCACTAAAAAGATGACTTGCCAATCAAGTGGTTACCACTGGTGACAACTGCGAAAGATCTCATCTTTGAAAAGGGATGGAAGAGGTTAAGAACAATGAAGCTGCAACCCAAGGAGTCGATCGAACATGCGCAAGGACTGAGTGGCACAGACACAGCCCCGTTACTGAACTCCCGGGCAGCAACGATCCCTGCTGCAGTCTGAAGGGCAACTGGGCTGAAGAGCCTAAAGAGGTAGATTTTATTCTGATAATATCCACTGATGTTGAATTGGGAGCCAGCCACCGTGCTGGCCTCATCTCAGTTCCCCCCCAATCCTAACCAAAATGATAATTTTTGTACAAACTATCTGTAAGCATCCAGAGGAACAGGAGATGACTAACAGCCAATGTGGATTAGTTTAGAATAAATTATGTCAAGCCAATATAAATTCCTTTGTGACAGGGTGATAAGCCTGCGGGTAAGAGAGAAACAGCTGAAGTCATCTATTTTGATTTCAGTACTTCTTCTGACACTGTACTGACAGTGCATTCTCAAGGCAAACTAGGGACATGATAGAGATGAAAATATCATTGACTGGGTGCAAAACCAGTTACAAAATCATATCAGGAGGACAGTTATCAATGGTTCACTGTAAAAATGGCAGCATATATTTTGGCAGGGTCCTCAGGGATCTGCCCTGGGTCTGGCAAGCAGTTCCATTAATAGCCTGTGCAGAAAACTCCAAGCTGAATGGGACTGTCAGTGCTTTGAAGAGTGCTTAGAACTCAAAATCATCCTAGCAAATTATATCACCTTAGTATAACAGGATGATTTTCTAAAATGGATAAATGAAAATTAAGGAAGGAACAATGAGCTGTACAGAATGAGGAAGAACTTGTTAGGTAGCAGTTCTGCAGTAAAGGATCAGGACTGCTGTGAAACACAAGCTCGCTCCACTGTCATATGAACAGAGAAACACACCTCCTGGTTTCTGCAGCTCCTAAGTGTGAAGTACTTCTTCAGCTCACAGGGTTTCAACTGGAATAGCGTGTCTGGGTTTGGATGACACTTAGAGCTGCTATAGGTGCAATGGGAACTACAAATCAAGGCCTTCAAACAAAAGTTTGCACAAAATACAAGAGTTAGGCATCCATAAGAGATAAGCAGAGGGCAATGTTCAAGTGCATAAAAAGTTACTACAAAGATGAAAAGGGCAATCTGTTCTTCATGGCTGTGATATACAGGACAAGAAGTAATAAGTATAACACTTTAGCACAGAAATTTCACACCAAAAACCTAGTAAAGATAATTAAGAGTGGAGGAATAATTTAGTTGAGGAGATTATGGAAACCATCACTGGAGACTTCTAAGAGCAAGTTAGACATATAACCACCAGAAACAACATAGATATCTTTGAATCTCTTGCTACTAGAATAATTTCAATTACCATTTACAGGGAACAATATTTGTTATTTGATATATTCAACAAAGGAGAAAACCAAAACACACACACTGACATTAGGAAAGAACCTGATTTGCTATTTGCAGCGACAGAAAGTCTGAGCGTCTCCAGATGAATGCATGCCTGTGCCTTTACACAGCCCCAGGGAGTTCACATGCACACCACTGCCTGAAGAATCACAGCTTCTCTCACACTTCTCCAACAACCCTATTAGAAGCAACAGGATAAAATGTCATCTGTACCACTTAGAACATTTCAAATGCATTTATAATTATTACAAAGACAATGATATTTGCCAAGATCCAGAACCTGCAGGAGGATGATAAAAAATGTCCTGTTGTTAGAAACATTAAATCAACTCCTATACAAACTTCCTGATTACAGAATAAGGTACCATTTAATTTCTTCATTCCACAGAACAAAGTGAATTCAGACTTATTTAATATCGCCATTATTTTAAATATCAAATGAGGTCAGAATTTTAATCTAAAAGCATTTTCTGAATGGGAAAAATTCCAAGTATGATTTCATATTTTTCACATTTTTTTCTAATCCTGTTGGGTACTGAATAGTGCCTTCTGACAAGGAGCTGCAGAAAGCTCGCAAGGGCTTCAATAAAACCAGAAATAGGTGATCATTAAGAAAAATCTCACATCATCTAAGAACTGTGAAAATCCCAGGGAGTATGAACAGCATTTGTGACACACTGCAGTACGAATCCAGCAAGAGATGCAATTACTTTTTCTGTGTCTACAGAACATGAGATTCTAATTGGAGAAGTAAGAAATAACACCACCTCTGCTGACGTTATTAGCTGCCTGTCATTGAAAGTGGACATTGTCTGTGGATGTTTCCACTCTACAAAGCACGAAAAAACTACTTGCTTCTAAAATCCCTACATGTTCTTATCTTAGATTTAAACAAACTTGAGATTTCTGAACTAATGTTTCTTACACATTGAAGTAGACAGAAGATGGTATTTTAGCAAAATGCATTATAACATTCGCATGACAGAAAAAATGCAAATACCTCAAAAAACCAAATGAGAAGCCTGTCACAGTGTGAATTTGGACAAGCATATATAACCAGAATAAGAAAGGAGGAGTTACGAGTATCATCAGTCAAGCTGTAGAACTAGTAATGGTCATTTTCATGCAATAGTTTCTGTATTTTCAGTTCTTACTGTTGCCTCATATTTTAATACTCCAAAATCTAAAAAATGCTGCAGCATGAAATATGCTGCTAAATGACTTCTTATAATTTGTTGTACCCTTTAATTATAAACCTGTGCAATTTAAGGGAGATGACACCAGCTTTAACCTGGAAAGCAAGAAAGAAGTCTCTGCCCTCTTCAAGAACTGTATGTCATTAACCATTTCAATACACTGCCTTGCAAGTCACAGGGAGCTGGCAGATAAAAGCACTGTTAAAAATGTATATTTCAGAGAAGTCATTAAAATGCTTAGATCATTTTATGGTTCATGCCAAGGCACCCATAAAAGCTAGTGTGATTTTAAAAGTTAGCTGAGGTCATGGAAGAAAATGTAGTTTAGCCTATCTTTAGGAAACAAATGAAATAAAAAAAAACAGAGCAAGGAAGGCTCTTTTCAGTTCTCTCTTACAGCTTGAAAATAGGATCAGTGAGAAAATAAAATATTCTTGATAAGGCAGGACTACAAGCTTGAAGTTTGCATTGCAGTTTTTGCTACCAATGTCAACACTTGATTCACTTTCAAAGCTGGAACTTCACCTTATGTTCTTCAGATATATACTCATAATCCACTCTGTGCCACAACAATGAGAAATTGTACAGTATTCGAGAGAAGATGAATAAGGGAACCCTGAAAATGTACTGAATTATTTGCTAGGTGATGCAAAAAATTACTCAAATTCAGGAACTTTTGGTGGGATTAGACTGTGTGGGTTAGTGACATGTGGATATTTTTGACTGATGACAGATTGTGAAAAACAAGTTTAGTGAGGTACAACACATTCCAATATATGATATTTGGGGCTACAAATAAACCAATACACAAACTTTTGAAAAATATAAATCCCTTGAGATATTTGTATTCCTGTTGAAGCATTGCTAAAACTGAGTATTTGTGAAGGTTCCCAGTTGGCAAAAACAAAGGGTTCCTTAAAGAAGTTGAACTCGGCTCTGAAATCAAAACCGTTGGCAGTGTGTTCTGACAAACTATAAAGTCCCCCCTTGTTATCAAGCTCTGTATTCTCCAGTCATGTCCAGTTTCATCTGCTGCAGTGGAGAAGGGAGTTGCTCGGGAGGTTGAGGTCAGGTTACAGACGCAGAGTGTTTGAAAAAGCACTGAGTATCTGATGAGAAATTGCATCAAGGGCCCTGAGCCAGGAGTATGTCATTCCCATACCAGTTGACAGCCTATTTTTTCTTAGACAAGTGTACAAAACTTAGTAACGTTTGGCAAAAGTACATCAGAAGTTGTTGTTTTTGACACATGTACCCCTCACCCGATGTTTTAAGTAGGTATAACCTCACCACTTCAGTGGCGTCCACTGAAATCCATTTATAGAGTTATAAATGTTATAATGTACTAGGCATGATCTAAACATTAAACCCATTTTTGCTGCTTTGTTGCAAATAGCAGATGCATTACACCATAGCTTTTTAAAATGTAAAGTAGAAAGACAGTCTGTATGCATATAGGATCAGAAGAGCCAACCAGTGTTTAAACTGTAATGAAAATTAAATTCTGAAATAACAACAAGGTTTGAAATATTCCTAAATAGGATTAGGAAGCAGATCTGATATTCAGATCCATTTCTCCTTATAAAAAAACAAGTCCCTAAAAATCCTCTCTGTACTGGATATTTGTATAAACAGATTATGGTTAATGACTTTTTAGGCAGATGATTGCCAGCCTTCTTCATGGATGTACCACTTAAAAACAATGGTGACAGAAATACGCAAGTCCCTTCTTTCTATTTAGTGTTACTTTTACAGTAATATAATTGTTTGGCACAGCTTGTGGTATTTGCTTACAGTAGGTTTCAGCAGGCTATATTTCATCTTGTCACAAGTTCTCTCTTGAGTCTCAGCTAAGAGCATGCTTCTTTTAACTCTACTGATACCATAAAAAATAACACGGGGTGTTATTTAAGTAGTGTTTATGCAGATTTTATTTTTAAGTTATCTTACAGCAGTGTTATAATTTTAATACTGGATTGAGACCAGATCCTGTAGAGTTGCCAGTGCATAACTGCTGACGGACTTATTGGCAATCCTTCTTGTATCAAGCTCATGTGTTTGTGGGATTATGTGTTGATGTGGGTTAAATTTGCGTTCCATGACGATTCAAGACCAAGGCTTCGAATGGGTTGAGTGGGTGCTCTTGACTGCTATAAACTCAATTCAAGCCCACAGTAAACAGTAACGATAGTCTGTCATACTGATGTATAAAATATCTGTATTAAATCTATCCAGGAAAAGGCAAAAAATTAAGAGATATATGGAATAATAAAGAGAATCTAGCAGTTGCTACACTTAAATGCGTTCAATACACTTTTACAAAGGAAAAATGAATAATTTTGAAACGAAGATGTTCAATCTGCACTGATTACCTACCCCCAAACCAGTTAGAAGGCCCACGGATCATTTGAGGTCTAGATGAATACAGACAAATACAAGGAAATCAAGAAAACAAATGTGTAAAATAGGTAATTTTTAATAACAGATGTTTTACTAATAAGGATTTTGAATCTTCTGAAATTCCTATCACCAGTGGGTGCACAATCATTGTATTAATGTAAGTTACTCTTGGTATCTAGAAGAATTTCCCAGTAGATGATTTTCAAAGCTTAGCCTTTACTTCAGGTAGGAACTGCAGGGCAGGACGTAACCTTCCAGCTATTTTGGTAGTTATGGATATATGAGGGCCACGGGATTGAATTATACTTCAGAAATATTTGGGCCTGATCCTTTAATCTTTCCTGAAGCTCACCCTGCACCTGCCTTGCGCTGCAGCAGGGGATGCTGAAATCCAGCCGTGCCAGGCATCTCCATCCCCAGGGCAGCTCCTGCGGGGAACGGGACATGAGATCAGTTCTGGCAGGTTTCCCCCCTGTCCCCTACACTTACACAGATCCCTGCCCTGCCCGTGTGTTACAGCCTTACAACACAGCTTACTTTTTTGCCAGTGAAAGCAAAAGGGGGCCGGGATCTGGTTCCCTCTACCTATTTTAATACGGGGTGTTTAGGGGGACATGCAAGGGGACTCTGCCCTGCTGTATCCCTGCTCCCCCCACACTCAAATTCTAGCTTCCATGTGGTGCAATTAGCAGTTAAAGCGAGTCAAGGGACTGGGTGTCAGACATGTGCAGCTGGGGATTGCTGGCTGGGCGCCTCCAGCAAGTTTGGAACAACACGGCGTGAGCCAACACATATCTCCACAGGAGTTTTGCCATCGTGCCGGGATACAGCTGAAGGGCCTCATCCAGAGAGAAGGGCAACGTCTGCGAAACACAGCTGAGTCTGAACAAAAACGTAAGGGAGGCTGATATACTCTTTCACTGTTACCCATAATGTAAATTCGTGGCTCAAACTGGACCCATTTCTTTCAGCTAGATAACCAGAACATAAATCAATAGCATATTTGACATGGTCGACAATTCAGGATCAGTAGAAAGTATTTTCTTGTTTACCTTGTCTGCTTTTAGAGAAAAATGAAACAAAATTACAAACTTACAGTGTAAATAAGATTATCATATCGGTTGTAAAATGAAGATTAAAAATCTCATTTTCTCTTGACATTTCTAAACATCAGTAAGGTTCTCCAGCAGCCCTGCAAACACATATCTTTTCCTGGAAGTGGAGCACTCTATTTCTGCCCTTTGCATATTCAGTGTTCTCAGAGACTTCACAAGCCTTTGTATCAAAGCAGTGTCACTGTTATTTACAGACAGTTGTGGAAAATATGATACTATCATTGTCTGAAAGTAGATGCCTAGATAAAAAGGTGGTATTTGCCTTTTAATTGCCCCAGATAGCACAATTATCTTATTGAAAGGGAACGAGAGGATGGTAACAACATAACTCATTCACACGGGGGATGTTATCAAGCAGAAATGTACCTGTCAGGAGCCACACACACAAATCACAAACACGCTTCTCCAAAATCCTTATGCCAATGATTTAAAAGCCATCAAGGACTACACGATCCAATTACTTGAAGAATTTATAGCCCAACTGGCATTCTGACAATCTTTCTGATGTTGAAGGCATTAAGCTTTATCATTTACTCCTATTAATATGATCATCTATTTTTTATACTGGAGTAGCTTTTCAAGGCCCTGTTCAAGACCACATTGCAATAGAAACTGAAAAAAGGCCTTGTCCCTGTCCAGTGTCAGTAGTTCAGGCTCTAAAGTTGCCTGGAGAGTGCCTATGTGGAGGCCACTGCTGGATAAGTGTCTAGCCAAGAACATCAATAAAATCCGAAAGGAAAAAGAGCACAAGGATTAGAGTAACTATGATACGGTCCTTGGTTTATATATATTGATAATGTGAAACCGATAGAAGCAAGATGAGGCTCAGAAGGATAAGACCAAACTATAAACACTATAGCATCAGTTGAATAAATAAAAAACATGTTTCTGGTTCCTCTTTGGTGTTATTCATGTTTTCATGGACCAGTTTATACATGAATACCTATATATAAATCTCTACTCGTTCAACACAGGACCTCAGTACTGAACAAACCCATGCATATCCCAAATTTTATTGCTAAAGTAACCCCAGAAAGACTATTACAGTACTTAATAAGATAATTAGGATAAAAGAGTTTGTAAGATTCTTACTTATTAAAGTCTACTGTTGGGGGGAAAGTATTGTTCATATTTTTGTCATTTAAAAGGACACTATTGAGGTAAAAAGCCTTTGTTTTGACTATTCTTCATTACTGTTACTTGTGAAATACAGTTAAAATTCAAATCAGTTATCCTGAGCTCAAATTATAATGGTCTGCTAATACAGTTTCTGCTCTTCCCTTAAGCTGAACAGCTACTGACATTGGCAATTCTACACTGCTTACACTACTTTTCTTATTTCAGTGGCGGTTCAGATGGATTCGTGCTGTATACAGTGTGCATGGGAAATCATATTATTTTGGCCAGCAGTGCCTTGGATCACATCTGCACCCTAGATATCCTTTTCCCTGTTATTTTGTGTCTGCCCCCCAGGGAATTAGCACTGATCATCACCTCCTGTATCATGTCTCACTTGGCTACAGCACATGCAGCATTTTCAGGCTCATACCAAGGAGCCCATGGGGACATTCTAGACCTCATCTCCTTCTCTACCATGACGGTCTCTCATTTTGCCTTTCGCTCCTGTGCGAGTGTTCCCATAAATTGATGAAATTTGTCCTAGTTCCAATCATTACATTTTGCCAGAAGCATGTGTTAATTGGCAAGGCATTACTTTGATTCAAAAGGGAGAGCTCATAAGAACCGTGTTAGATTCCAGGTCAGTGAGAGCTTATCCTCTTAACCATATTAAATGTCATCAACCAATTTCAAGCTCACATAAGACCTCTGCAAGAGTGTGCTTCAAGTGCTGGGAAACTTTCTGATATACAGGTATCACTGCATCCTTTGTCTTTCCCACACTGAAGAGCATTTGAAATCAGACTCCTCCCTACCCTCAGTGTAAGAACAGAATAAAAGTAGTTCAGAAATAAATCTTTTACTCATCAGAACACAGAGACACACCCAGGTGTGCACAATAAATGAGCAGACACTTCGCAGGCACCCATTTTGGGGTCATAAAACTCCTTTCACAAGTGCTGTATTCATGAAGAGACACTTGTCTCCACATAGAACTAAAAACGTCAACTGTGTCTCTCCAAGTGGCACTTCAGTCCAAACTCCCAATGAAATGTTTCTTCTATCCACTCTGTGCTGCAAATGCTATATACTATGTAAACATACAAAAGGTACTGAGGAAAACAAGGCAGGATACTTAACTGACTTTCTTGCCAACCTCAGGACATGCAGCATTCAGAAATAATTAACCGTTGAATACCACTGCTACTTACTTTGTCACTCATTCTGACTTAATATAAAAAACGTCTCTGTCAGATCCACCATAGCTGTACCCTCCAGTTTAAATGATGGTTGGCTGATAACCCCTGAGCCAAGACAGAAGTAGAGAACACTTGCTCCAAAGCAAAAAAAGCTTTGAAAACTAGGTAGGACTCCTTATGTATGTGCCCATCTCAGAATAATCTCTCTTCCTTAAGAATTCATGTTTCAACAATATCACACCAAACCCTAAAACAATTAGAGTTATTGATCACAGCAGGGCTCATCTAGCAGAAACAGCTGCACACCAACATCTTTTTCAGGTGCTCACCACAGCTGCATCCCAAGCTTTTCTGCAAATCTGTACAGAGTTTATGTTATATAAAAAGGTAAATGGTACAGTAAGCTACAATTATTCAGCTCAGATGGTTGCATTTCAGGAGTCATAACAAGGCTGCTCCTAAACTTTGACACTGGATGAAGCAATATCTTCACAAGGATTACCAAAATACATGTCCTGCTATATACAAGCATTTTATGAATTAGATAAATTGGACTTATATAGCAACACCAGATTTTGTTCTACTAGAGCTCAGGCATAGCTGTAGCCTGAAACACGTAGGATATTTCTGTGCCTCTTAGAGTGCACATTTACAGAATAATAGCCTTGGATGGGAGTTTCTGTTATGGTAACACAGTCCAGTATTTGTTTCTAGGTAGATTTTTTTAACATGTTTACACTGTATTTTAAAAGAAGATCCAAACTGCACTTCAACCCAAATTTCCCATATTTCCCAAACTGTTTGGATGCAGAGCTAAGTCACGAGTTTTGGCAGAGCTCTCGGACACCCTGGGGAAGGAAGCTTATAACCAGACAGCCACTGGGCACAGGTCCTTCCTCACACCTCCATCTCCAGCGTGGACACAGGCACGGATGTGCCTCCTTGCCATGACTCTGCCCCTATGTATCTCAAAATTTCATGCAGTAACTTCAGATGCCTGCAGTCAGAAAAGTCAACCCAAGTCCTCGCTACGTATATAGGCTGCTACACAAACCTCTGAGGGCGTGCAGTGCTTTAGGTTGCTTTCTGGCTTGTGTTTCACTGAATAGTACTGACAGACATCTGTCTAGTACAAACAGATCACACAATTCTTATCAGAAGTCAGATTAAATAAATGTCTTGCAGAAAATAACACCTCCCTTGAACCCTTCCCCACTAGAACTGAACACTCAGTTCCAGCAGACATCTTATGCTGTGTACACAGCCAAGATCACTCCCCTGTTTCAGCTAAATATTCCACTTCTTCGGCATTAGTTCTCTTAACCGCAGCCATGATCTAAGAACTCACATTGAGACATTCACTATTATGGCTCCAAACTATTTTTCTCATAATAGCTTTCCAAAACAGTTTCCCATCCTGTTGGCAGAGCTTTATTATCCCAGATGTTTTTATTTGAGTTTGGCTGTATTTTTTAAAATATTACTATTTGCTCTACAAAATGAGTCTTTTTTACAAGATATGCTTCCTTTAAAGACATCCTGATAGATATTAGCTATATTTTTAACTTCTGATTTGTGTTGCCCAAGACCGACATGAAGCAATGCTTTCCTTTTGCTCTTTTCTATATATTATAATGATATTTACAGTCTTCTCTTCTTTCTCTCATTTTCCAGTATTTCTCAAAGATGATGACAGAATTTTTCAGGTAATTCTCTGAAGACCTCTAATGTAAACTATTGCTATGAAAACGGTTAGCTCCAGCTGGTGTTCTTTTTAGCATTGGGGAAACATTTGAATGAGATCTGCTGATGTGTTATACAACCCATGTGAACAGAAAAACAGGATCAACACATTTGATAAACTAGCGGGTGTTATTCTGCTTGGAGAATTTGAACTCATTTGAACTAAGGCCAGTCAGAATGGAGATCACAGAATCATAGAATTGTTCGGGTTGGAAGGGACTTTTAAAGGTCATCTAGTCCTAACCCCCCTGCCACGGGCAGGGACACCTTCCACTAGACCAGGTTGCTCAGAGCCCCATCCAACCTGGCCTTGAACACTTCCAGGGATGGGGCATCCACAACTTCCCTGGGCAACCTGTTTCAGTGCCTCAGTACCCTCATCTTAAAAAAAAAATCTTCCTTATGTCCAATCTAAATCTACCCTCTTTCAGCTTAAAACTGTTGCTCCTTGTCCTGTCACTGCAGGTCTTGGTAAAAAGTCTCTCTCCATCTTTCTTACAAACATCCTTTACATACTGAAAGGCCGCAATAAGGTCTCCCTGGAGCCTTCTCTTCTCCAGCCTGAACCACCCCAACTCTCTCAGCCTGTCCTCATAGCAGAGGTGCTCCATCCCTTTGATCATATTTGTGACCCTCCTCTGGACCCGCTCCAACAGATCCATGTCTTCCCTGTGCTGAGGGCTCCAGAGCTGGACGCAGTGCTGCAGGTAGGGTCTCACATGAGCGGAGTAGAGGGGCAGAATCGCTTCCCCTGACCTGCTGGCCACGCTTCTTTTGATGCAGCCCAGGATGTGGTTGGCTTTCTGGGCTGCACGCGCACATTGCCGGCTCAGGTCCAGTTTTTCATCCACCAGTATTCCCAAGTCTTTCTCCACAGGGCTGCTCTCAATCCCTTCATTCCCCAGTCTGTATTGATACTGGGATTCCCCCAGCCCACGTGCAGGACTTTGTGCTTGGATTTTAATTGTATTGCACACCTGGTTTCTCAAGGAGAAAAAATGTCCATTTTCCACCATCCATCAAAAATAAGAAATGTACAAGTAGCATTCATAAGTATTCAATCCATATATATGATATTCAATGAATATTTGTTTCATCTTTTTTCTCTAGTTTTGCATTTATCTGATTGTTTTACACTGATTTTTCATCTATAATCTTTATGCAAAAGCATTTTGAGTCTGACATTTTAAATGCAGTCTTATTTGTAACCTTCTAATTCTCCAAGTTTTAATTTCTTCACCATTTCTCTCTGTCTTATCCCTACTAATATACTGATACATGATTGCAAATGAACAATCTTGTATACTTGGCAATGCTTTTCACTGTGCTTGCTCAATACATATTAATCACTTGGTTACCAAGTAGATGTTTAAAGATCTCCAAGTCAATTATTTTTAATATTGACAATTTGCAGTGTTTCCTTCATTTTTCCCAGCTTCATGTGCTTTCACAATCTTCCCAACATTTACTCAATTCCAAATTCTGAAAATCTAATTTCAACATCATTCTTATGTTTTGGGTAGGTAAAAAAAGTCAAAGCATCCGAGGCCTCAGCTGGCAAAGTGCAGACGCTCTCTAGGTCACAGAGAGAAGCATTATCAGCTATGTGCCTGCGTTAATGAAATCATGTAGTATCGGGATCCCAGGGCCCAGCTCTGCCCTCTGCCCCATTCAGCGTTTCCTTTGACCTCAGAGGGAGATGTGATTCAAAAACAAAACCTGACCTATGGTCCTGAAGCAGTATAAGGTATTGTTCGCACTTTGTTGACCTGTGAAAGCCCAGTGCCAAACCTAAAATAAAAATTCAACCACCTGAAATTGAATTTAGCCAGATTTTGGCACCATACCTCTCCAATCCAAAATAACTTTGCAAGAAAACCACCTAACCCTAATGAACATAAGGTCACAAAATGCCGCTTTGGTTTTCATCCCAGATTTCCACCAGTGCTTTCAGTGTTATAAAAACCTGAAACTGCCCTGGTCTGAGCAACAAGCCAGCCTGGTTTTGCACCAGCAGTCTCCAGGCAATAAACTGAGCACAGAAGCACGCCACTTCCCCACAAAGTCAAATTTTGCAAGTATACACCACACCACCCAATGATGACAGCATAAAAACAGCAATCATGCACAAAGTGACTGTTTAGTGAGAATTCACATAAGGCAGCAATCATTGTTCAGCCTTTTAATTATTAAAAGAAAAACAACCCACAAACAAACAAAAAAACACACACACAAAAAAAAAAAACACCAAACAAAACCAACCAAACAACCAAAACCCCAAAACCAAAAAAGTACAGGTTCCATTCCTTTTGCCACCTGGGGAGACCACAGCCTCTGACTTCCGAGAAGTCCTGCTTTCCTCCACTTTGTGGGGGACTGGTCAAAAGTAAAGTGTTAGGAGTGGAAGCTTTCCTGCTGAAGCTGAACTACTACTGCACAGAAAAGAAGGGAAATTCATGGGATGAGAAAGGCAGTATACCAGGCTGTACCACAGAGAAGGTCTCAACTGAGACCTGGTCTCCGCTGGCAGCATGAATAAACCTCTTGTGCCAAAGGGTGCAAAGGTATCCTTGTATCTAATGCTGAGCTCCAAGCGATTCTCTCCTGGGTACAGTAATTTTTTTTGCTTATTCTACTGAAGTGCCCAATTCTGAACAGAGGCATGTGGCTACTTAATTAGGATGCTGAGACCTTTACTGGACCTCTCTACTGCTGTTATTCTGACAGGTCATGAGCAAAAACACCACACTTCAAGAAAGCAAACTGGAAAACAGCATTTGCAGATGTCTAGAAACAAGGTACCATCAGATGGAACAAATAAACTTAGAAAAATAAATTTCACAGAAAGCTTTGCAATAACATCAGGCGAAGCTTTTCTTTTAGCAGTTCAGATGCAGAAGCAGCAGCGCTCCAAGCTCCTCGTGTCTGTGCTAAAGGACACGGCTAACTGTTGGCCAACAAAGCTCTGCCGAATTACAACCACATCCCCCTCCCTCTGAGAAGGTTCAGAGGCAGCAGCAGAACAGGAGCGGAGGTGACAGCAAAACATACTCGGTGATCCGCTATAATTCACCCCGGCCTCTCTCCCTTGCAACTTTTTCTGGAAGAGCACTCCATCTGAGTGCAGATGTCAGGAGCAAAGCCTGGAATAAAAACTGCTTCACGTACCTTGCTCCCCTTTCAGGAAAGCATACGGTCTAACCCAAGGGCCTGGCTCAGCGCCCAGCTTTCCCTGGCAGCTCCTGGAGTCCAGGCGCTTCTGCTGAATCTGCAGCCCTCTGTGGCTTCCTGGAGAGCTGTTATTTTTCGGGAGGGAGTTGAGCAAGAAAAAACCTAAGATACTGTGTTCTGTGGGTTTTCTGAGGCCCTTATGAATGTGTAGCGTTTTTCCTTTCCACAGCAAGTACGGTTTTGTTCAGAGTTACATACTAGTTATGAAATTTAGTTTTATAGGTAATACAGCAATACTGCTGGTTTGTAAAACACATCAAGAGGAGTATAAGAATGATATCACATGACCATGTCAAGTATGTGTTCCTCCCGGTACTGATGATTAACTAGTGCACAGTAAAAATATTTTAATAAGATGAAAAATGACTTAATTCCTCTATATTTATTAGCTATACATGGACTGTAAGGGAAAAAAAAATGTTTGCTTGAAAGTTAAGGATTGTTTTATGATTTATGATAAGGCTGTAAATCTCTGTGCAAAAAGGAGAGGAGATCAAAGGGAATCACATCCCGTTATGAATCCTGAGGCAGCCTGAAGACTTCACTTTTCATATCTTGTTTCTTAGCAAGGCAAAAAATTTGAGCTCCAAATGGAAAAAGATAAAGCAGGCTCCGACAATTGAATCATCATCATCGACTCTTGAGCCGAGTTACTATGGCAATGGCAGTGCTGCTGCACAGCTTCTTCGTACTCTTTCTACCGGTACAACAGCTTTGTAAATGTACATGGGAAATTTCCACCGCACACGTGCCACGTGCGGCTCGCAGGAGAAGCCCACGGTCTCAGGTGCCCTGGTTTCTACTGAATGGAAGAGCAAATATGTGTGATTAAAATAGGTGATTTGCAATTTTCTGTTTTCCATGGAAACAGTCTTGGAGCAGTAGGGAAAGGTCCAGGATTCTTCCTGCTCTTTTGTGCCTCAGGAAGGTACGTTCCAGTGCTTAGAAGATATCTTATAAGCATGCAGCATTTTTAATACAGGAATTTTAAGCATTTTTTTCAGCTCTAACTATCTCACTTCTTTGAATTATAGATGTCTTGACACTGCCAGGGGAGGATGGTATCATCTTTTTGGCAGAGCATAGCTTGGAGCTCTACATAATTAATGGATCTAATCCTGTTGCCAGCTTAATAAATTAGTAATTATAACCCTTTGTATATGCAACAATCAGTGTGTCAGTACTCACCAGTGTCCTCTTTCCTCTTCCAGGACTAGATGAATGAATCACCTTTCCTGTTACTGATGGTGTGCTCTCTGCACTGCACACAAAAGACACATTCGCTCTTAATTATTTTCGCGACAGTATTTAATATTTACGCTCTAATAGCAAACAGAAGTTCCCGACAGGAACTGGGGCCCTGTGTAGGAATCATACATGCAAAGGAAATCATTGCCCAAAAATACTACTGCTGAAAAGTACAGTTTCTGCAAGTTCATGAAGTCCTATAAGCAACCGTTTATGTGGAACCTCAAATGAGCTTTGCATTGAGAATTTCATCATCCTTTTTTGCAGAAAAGAAGGTCTTTTCACCCATTGTGTGGATCTGCACACAGCCCAGATCGCGGTCACACTAATACATGCATGTCTTTTAAGTAGACGCCCTCTGGGGAGCAGATGAAGGAGGTTAACACATGTACATTAATCAATAGAAGGGTCAACAACAATTACCACGATGAAAGGTAAGAGAGACGATACCATAATTAAATATACTATGCAATGTATTGACTGAGAATAAAGTAAGTTTTTACGTCTCTATGTGTTCCATGAAAAGCTGTCATTGAATAATAAGGAGCAGAAAGCATCTGACGCATTTTTCTATTTATAAAGCTATACATCCATCATATTTGTACCGGTAACATCTGCCCTCTGTTACGTATCTGCTTTGCTGCCTCAGCCGCAGCTCCATCAAACTGCACACGCAGCCTGCGCTCAAGCCTGCCCAGATTTTTAACACCTTCACGCTCCTTACAGCGACCAGGGGCAGGCAGGGAGCGGGCAGGGACCTGCCTCCCCGGGGCAGCCCACCCACAGCGGCGCCGAGGGGATGCGGATGCCGACCCGGGTAGGGGGATGCGCCCCGTCCCCGTCCCCCGCACCTGCTCGGCGCCCTTGGGGCGGGCGGCAGCGGCGGCCCCGGGCGCGGCGGCGGCGGCGGCACCACGTGTCGGGGCGGGGAGCGGCGGCGGCGGCGGGGCCGGGCTCCGCCACCCCCAGCGCCGCAGCGGGCAGCAGCAGCGGCGGCGGCAATCCCGGGCTTAGCGCATCCCTCTCGCCCATGCCAGGTGCCTGTCCCCGGCTGCGCGGTGACTGAGGAGCGATGGGGCCCCTGCGGGATGGTGGAAGGAGGAGGGCGCATCCCAGGGGTCCCTGACGCCGAGGTGTCCCTTCCCGAACAGGAACAGAAGGCGCAGCTGGAGAAGGAGGTATCCCGCAGCCGCATCCCCCGCCTGGTCCTGCGGCCGCAGCAGAAGGTATCCCCTGCTTCCGAGTCGCCTTTTTCGGAAGAGGAGAGCCGGGAATTCAACCCACCCAGTTCCTCCGGGGGCTCCGGCAGGACCGTCAGCAGCAATAGCTTCTGCTCAGGTACCGCAAACAGACCTCCCCCCCCCTCCCTGCGATTCGGTCCTCAGCCTGGGGGTCACGCTGGGCTCCACCACGCCGACCCCCGGGGCTTCACTGTCGCCCCCCAGACGCAGCATCCGTGTGTCGGGCTCCTGTCGAGCCTGCCGAGCATCCCGCTTTGCAGATGAAGAAGGGCAACCATTGCTTTTTCCAGGGAAACCCAGTATCTGTTCTTTTAATACGTGTCCGTAAGTGACACCAGATGTTTCCATTGCGAGTTCTGCTATCCGCCGCTAAAAAGTTGGCGGTTTTACTGCGGCAGAATAGTTGCTTTAAAGAGAAAGATTTGCCTTAAAAACTGCAGTGTGGGTTTGAGGCATTCTGAAATACCCGTACGTAAGCCAAAGAGTCTGTTATACAGGGGAGTTGCTGTTAAGGGCAGCAGACGTGTCAAATACAGCAATTCCTTCTAGTTTTGTGACAATGCTATCCATGCATGAATCAGAACAAAATATGTAGGTGAAGTTTTCGCTGTCTTATTGAAGTGAGTTTTGTTTATTTGAGAATTCAGTCTTCTCCCGACAAGCATGTCGTCAGGCGCGAACTGGGCATGATGTCTTCTCCATGGAGAGTGCAATGGCTAGGTGGTATACCAGAAGTAAACACCTACTCTCCAACTGTAGCCCACAAAAGGGTCATTTGCTCTTCAAAATGAGTATATCCCTTTACTTCGGTGACAACTTGGAACCAGATTTTTTATGTTAAATATTTGTCCTGTGTAGAGTTTAGCACAATTTAAGTCTGTCAGCTGGCAGGGAATGACTCAGATACCGACTAGTGGTGAGTAATCTTTTAATTCAGTGAAACTCTTCACCATGTACGACATCATGCACGTGGATAACAGCATTGAGGGTCACATCGTGAACACCTTGGGCTCTATATGCGTGTGGTAATTTTTAAGATATTTTGGTGACTAAAAATTTGGTTTTAATAGTATTTTGGAGAGCATAACATTCTCCACCTAACTAAAAATCTGAATTATAACAGGTATTTTTGTAATAGATAATATCAGAGCAAGTTCCTGAACTTCCTTTTTGTTTGTTCATAAAGTATTTAGATTGCAAAAGGTTTTCCTGAGAACAGCCAGAAACGCTCATATTTATCTTTGTCTTCACTACTGTGGATCAGATTATTTTTTAAAATTCCTTTAACAAAAAGCAGCGTATTGAACACTGTGTACAAGAACAGTCAATTTTCCTGAATGAGGAACACAATATCCATGTTTGAGTCTACCATTTCCTTCTTAGCTTGGATAGATTTTGCAATTCAGGCTCAGTGAAATGATCTATTTGATTATTGTTTAATGAACAATGCAGAGCGTTAAACAAACAACATGCTGAAGTCTTTCTCCCATGCCTTTTGAATCCCACCACCTTACCTGTTTGAGTTTGCCTGTTGCCTCGTAAGAGACAAAGGAGTAAAAATCTTTTGAAGCTTCCTAGAAATACATTATTTTTATGATCTTTCCCAAATGGCTGCTTTTTATCCTGATTTTTTTCCCTGTGTGTTGACAAGCCTTTCATCTTGGTTACTGGCATTCTTTTTTATGATATCTTTTGGGTTTGTATCACATTCTTCAGATCTGCTCAGCACAGAACTGCCAAAGCAACACCCTTGCTGTCCCACTGCGCTGCAAGGGCTGTGTCTGGAGTCCCAGCAGACTCTATTTACCCTGGGCGTGTCTGATCTCACGGCTTGACGGTTTTAAGGCGCCTTTCACAGAGGTATTCAAGAGTGCGATGCTGGTCTCTTAACATGCCTCTTAAACACAACTGGTCATATTTTTATTTCCTTTATTCATCTTTTATTCTTCCATGAATGCTGCGTTGATTTAGTTTGACTTTTTTCCCCTCATGAGATCTTTGTGCTTCTCAAGCTGCCTGCAGCGCCGGTGCAGGTATGCACTACCCCGGTGGACTGCTCTGAGTCCTCAGACCTTACGCAGCCAAGGATCAGCCACGGCACTCTCCTCCACCCCCGTACCTGGTTTCGTTGTTGGCAGGTTTGGTGGGCTTTCACTGTGATGCAGGTATGACAGCAGTTATACTCTGACATCTCTTCCCTGTCTTCTACTTAAAATCATTCCGTATCATCATATGTCTAATTTAGATTGAAATTCCCCAGCGGCAGCAGGTGGCTGCTGGTTCCTGTTTCTGGGAAGGGGGATGGCAACGAGCTGCGTGGAGAGGTGAGTGGAGGGGCCACAGCCTCTAACCTGCCTCTCCTGGTGCCTGGCTGGGCACTTGCCATCTTAGCTGAGAAGTGGCATGTGGAGAAAGTGTATTTAAAATTAGCAAGTAATAAATTTGGAAGAGGTGAGCAGATGAATAATATGATGAATGTTATTGCGATGGCAGTATGAGAAAGCTCATGAGCATTTGGATAAATGTCTTTTTTGTAACTTCTTTGCAGCATTAAACTGCAAAAGGTTCTTGATAAGCAGCAGGTAGTGCAAACTGACCCCTGGAATAATTCCTTTCCTCTTCACCCTTCTCTTGACAAGTTGCTTTCTACCTTTCTTCCTTTATTATTGATACCGAGTGGTTATGATCAGTAGATTTCTTTTTCCCCCAGTAGAAATGACTTTTTTTTCCTTGTCCATTTAAATATGTGTTTCCTGCTTGATTCCCTAGAGCTTCTGAGGGTGTCCATTTTCCCTGGGTGCTTACATTGGTTCCAGCGTAAGTGAAGGCTTGGGAGTTCTTCCTCGCTAAATGAGAGCAGCAGGGTCTTCCAGGTATCGTTAACATTGGTTTAGGTAGGGGAGCCTTTGGGAACCGTGGCAGTGCTGTGAGCACGGTGGCAACAGCAAAAAATACCTCTCGGCAACTGACAAGGGCCACTTTGTTTTAATGCTTGGTTTCTTTTGAAGAAGTTGTTAGTTCTGGCTGAGGTAAGTTTTAAATTTGCGTGATCAGCTCCCTCTTTGTCTTGTGTGACTGGATCGGAGACTCAGTTGATTGTGTTGGTCAATTATTTGTAATTGACTTTATGTCAGTTTTGCTTTGTAAGTCCGTATGAAACATGGTAAGACTGCTAATCTTATCTGTGATATTCCGGACAAAATGTGATTTTGATATTCTTTGTTTCTGCCAAATGAACACGGATGCTCTCTGGATGTTGCATAAGAAAGCTGAGCCTGTGTATCCGTATTCACTGTGCACAATCCTTCCTTAAAATCGTAGCGCATCTGGGGTCCTGTTTGTCATTCGATACGGGAGCACTTCTCTTCCTCCAGCCGCTGCCCTCCTTCGGCTTGGATGTCGGCCACGGAACTCGTGTGATGTCAAACGGTGAAAAAACACTCTCCCAGCAGCTTCCTCTGGCTCAGCTGCTACCGAGCATTTGCCCGTGCCACGTGTGTTTTCCCCAAAAGTTGCACTTGGCTTGGAAGGGGCTGGGCGCACTTTCCGTGTCATTTGGGAGGAGAGCGCGATGTTAAACATCGCCAACAAACCCTCCGCTCACGGGTCCGGCGTAGAGTGGCTGCTGGGCTGCCTTTTCCAATTCCAGTTACAGTGCTTGCCTTGTACGAAATAAGATACTTAGGGCGGGGCATTATTTTTGTGTACACGTCCTTTTGATACCAAGCCAGTTGCGTATTGGATTGAAGGCCGACTGGATGTGCTAAGCTCAGTAACAGTCTGTTTAGCTTTTCATTTTAAAAGGAAGTTAGTTTGCGATACACTTTTAAATTCCTCCTTATGAAGAAGAGCTGTTACGTGCTACCTTTGTAACGATGCCCAAGCTTTCCTTCAGCCTTTCTTCAGAAGCCACCGCCTGAATTTCTGCAGGTAACGCAGCAGCGCTTTGCTAACGGAGATGCAGCTTTTCAGGAAGCCCTTGTGCATTTAATAATCAGTCCAGCAAAAGACTTCAGGAGCCAGAGGACCTGATTTATTCCCATATCAAATGGTTCCTCTTTTCTTGGGCTTACCTGCAAATCGCCTTTTTAACTAGACTGCGTAGTACTATGGGCCATTGGAAAACAGTGGCGCCTCTGTATATGAACGGGTTTGGCTCACTCCAACAAAGTTTTCAAAAACAGGAGTTGAACTTCTATTTTACTTTTTCTTTCAAATTTCTTTCATAACTTGTTCTTTTCTGGTGCAAACATTTTATTTAAATCCTGCTCTTTACGTGCATGGCACAATAAATACGCTCCAGTACCGTGGCTGCTCTGTAAGCCCCGGGCTGCGAGTGCCGCAAGAGGAATCTCAGTGTTACCGTGCCCTGCTCACTTGCTCCTGTGCACGGTCCCCTTGAACTCGGAGATTATTTGCCAACTGGCCCAGCTGTTGATGGATGCTGGGGCTGAGTTTGCAGTGCATATGTCAAGAAAAGCATGTAGGCTTTAGGCAGGCTTATTAAAGTCAATGTGAATGCGCTACCCGTATTGCTAGCCACAGATGAGAGGAGAAGCGTTGTACGGGTCTTACTGGATGAAATGCTGCGCCTTCTCTCACGCCGGTAAATCATTTCTGCGCTAGAGCACGGTATTGTAAAACAGCTAGCCTTGGAGGCTATGCTATTAAAGTATGTGTACTTACATACATATGTCTGAATAGAAAAAGATAGAGGAAAACAAATTTTCAGTATTTTTAACAAATCAACAGATTGAGGCCAGAGACTTATTATGAATTACTGAAAATAATTACCTCTATTATTTGTGTGTGTGTATATATATATTTATGATATATGTATGTATTATATGGAAACAGTGAGCTTTGCCATTCTTCTTATTTCTTGTTATAAGAAAAAATATTTTGTTTAAATAGTTCCTTACTGGTTTATTTGTCATTTTTTCAGTCTGAGATACTGAATCAAAGAGATACGCTTACAAGTGTGCAAGTGTGTGACGCTGAAAGTTAGCTTCTCTTTCCTGCAGTCCTTTATGCTACACTTTTCCACGGTCCCTTTGCCATTTTTCCAGACTTCTGAAGTGGAGGTCTTCCCCGGTGCATTGGTTTGCAGCACTCTGTAAGGCAGTTCAGTAATCACTGTGATATGAATTTACAAAAACGTTGAAACAAAATCTGCTTTCAAAAACGCACGTATGCATAAGGGTGACACTGGTGACATGCTTCCTTTTCTCACTGCTGCTTCCCTGGAGAATTTCCTGCTGGGCCGGCTTACGCGCAATAATTTATTACTGCTTCATGTTGTTAACCTCCAGTTCTGTTTCTGCAGCGCAGAGATCTGTTCCAAACATGGAAATGAGAAAAGTGCCTAGGTACTAAAGAGCAAAGCCTGCCCGTTCCTCAGTTTTTGGCCCTTCCCTGCTTCCCTTTCAGCTTCACTATTTATTGCCTCTTACTAAGTAATAATCCTTTTGTTCCTGGGCCACACAACAACATCTGGAAGCCAAAATATTTGACCTTTTGAATGTTTGTTGTCACCTTTTTATGTGTCTGTCAGCACTGTGAACCTTTAAAGCCTGACCCAGAGCCTCCTGAGGTCAGTAGAAGAATTCCTGTTGTCTCTGGCACATTTTGGATGGTGTCCTGAGAACAGTCAGTACCTCACCCTTTCTACTGCCCTGTTTGTCGCAGCTTGCTGTGTACTGTGGACGGAATTCTAAACTATATCGTGTATTTTCTTCACCACCATTGCTCAATCTGAAACTTTTGTTTTAAAGTGCTTGTCCTACAATTTTCTATTGAGTTGAGTGGTGCCATGCATATTGAAGAACATCGCAACTTGTAGCAGAAATGAACCTTTAATCAGAAGTCTTTGATTTCTTTTGTATTAAAAGAGAATCTTGATATTTTAAAAGAAATGCTACATGACATGTTTTAACCCTACATTTATAGGGTTAGTATATGTCCTTGAAATTTTGGAACAGTGTTTCGACATATATGTATCACCAAATACAGTGAGTGGGTTCTGTGGTGATGCGAAGTGCCATTCTGGCTTTGGTTGCCATTAAAAAAAAATTAAATGCGTAAACCAACAATGGATAGAACATACGTGGTTTCCAAGCATCTTTAGAAAGTAGACAGTGCAACATTATGAGGTGATGTTGAAGCTGTTAGGGTCACAGTCATACGCTGTCGGCCGTGGAGGCAGAGCTATATGAGAACAAAGGAGTACAGCATGTTATACCATTTGAGGAACAGGTACAAATTTCTGTGTGATCTATTGAAGATATTTATTTCTAAAAATGGTACCTTCAAAATTGAATGGGATATTTATAATTTTTTCCTTTGCTGCATAAGTGAATTAAGCACCTAAAACCACACGCACAGGAACCCATCTATATATACATACATTTCACATAATGTTGATATGAAATGGGTAATATTTTTTACACTTGATGTCGTCAAGGCTATCCCACCAGAGGCAGCAGCAGTGGCTCCACTTCCAGCTATTTGTCTTAGGAAATGTTAGTGAGGTCTACTAAAGTGCATAAAAACCCCCTGCCTAACAGCCAAAACTCTCCTTTGTCTCTTTTTCAGACTCTTTCCTCTCCTGACCTTTAGTTAAGACTTTTCTTTAAATTTTTCAAACAGACTTTCACTCCTTTATCATCTTAAACCCCTTGTACAAATGTTATCTGTGATGTGCTATCAAAACTCTAGGAGCTGTGCTATTCCTGACCACAGCGCTCTCCTAGTAACAGTACTATTTTTATTAATAGTTTTACTAGTAAGCTTTAATGCTTTTTTTCTGTAATACTAACACCATTAGTGATGCTATAAATGTAATGACAAAGCCAGTAAACCCCAATTATATAGTCCTTTTTTCAGATGGTTTCCCAGAACTCACATCAGTCCTGCTTATTAGTGAAATGTTCGAATAGAAGGAATATTAGCAGAGGCATCATTTGCTGCCAAAGTCAATTAAAATTTGCTGCTTCAGTGTAACTTAGCTATTGTACAGCCAGATAAAGAGTGGATACCTTTAAGGACACATTTAGTGGAAGTACTGCATGGTAAAAGATGCCTGTACTCTAGGAGCGGTTCAGTCCATTTTCTTTCACCTTCGTCTCGCCTCTTCTGCACAATACGAGTCTGTCACCATTTATGCCATGCTGGGAGCAACCAGAGAGGACCGCTTGTTGAATTCAGTGAGCAGCTTCCATACTAAGTTTTCAGTAGTGACCATTAGTAGTCAGCCTCTGGGTGTGACGGAAGCAAGGTCAAAGGGGCTGGTGAGGAACAGGTGTAAAAATTGCCTGTGTAGTAATGACAGGAACCTCAGCAACCATCGGAAGGAGTTGAAGATGTTCAGTCTTGATTTTACTTAGTTCACGACTGGGTTAGATCTTATGACTAGAACATTAAAAATCAATAGTTCCAGCTTGAAAAGTGGACTGGGAAAAACAGGGTAATTCCCAGATGTGGAATATCTAAAAAATGTAAGGGAAAAGTATGATCCTAAGCATGTAGGTTGTATGGGACCTCTGGAGATCATTTCATCCAGCCTCCTTTTTGAAGCAGGACTGTTTCCAGTACTACATCACATCAGCCATGGCTTTGTCTGAGTCTAGAAAACCTTCAAGGACAAGAGTTTGCACAGCCTCTCTAGGTGACCTCAGGGAGTGGTGGAGCTGCTAGCCTGCCTTCGTTCACAGGCAAAATGAGGCATAGTTAAATTCTGTCTGCAGAGACTTAGAGATTAAATGTGGAATTAATTTGGTTAGCAGGATTTCATATAAGTAGGCCTGGTCAAATAAACCTCCTGTAAGACACTTGCCTCACAAGCACATTCTGATTAATTTTATTAAATACTGACCCCAACGGATCTTAAAAATAGCTGTAAAATGAGCTTAGAATTCATCAGAAGGATCAAAACTAGTAGCATCTTTATGACTCTACTTTTAGTGAAGTTATTAAATATGTTTTTCAACAGTCTATGTGCTTTTGCAGGTTTGCAGGTGACAAATTTTTTGTAGCAAATGACCAGACTTCTAGAGTACATAAAATCACCTATGGGAATGGCTGCAGTAAAAATGAAATGTTTTAGTATAAATAGGAGCTGAGGGGAATATTCACATTTCTTACCATACACTGTGCTCCCTAAATCATTGCTGGGCAGGTGAGGGTGTCTCCAGAGGGCCATTCAGTGTCGTGATGAGGTAGGAGTTAGACTGCTACTTACTGAGAGCCTGATGGTGTCCATGTGAATATGCTCCACCTCTGTCTTTCTATGTGTACTGCTTACTTTATACTAGTATGTTTCATCCTGCTGCTTTTACTGTGGTCCTTTGTGTTGCCCTGTTGTTCCAGAATGACACTGTGCATCTCCCATTAGCAATGGTTTCTGACTGGGCGGTGAGCCCTTACACCTCACTGGTTCCACAGCCCAAGTCGGAATGGTGGTTGCACTAGTCAATGGAAAGAGATGAGATCCTCCAGAGAGTGACTCAGAGTACTGGGATGTCTGGAGAAGCCTAAATTGGGCTGCCATTCTGACTCACCCTTCAGAGCCTCTCTCTTTCCACTTAAAACAGAAGGAGCCTTAGGAGGTGGAAGCTAGGTGATACATCCCCTTTGGTGCCTGTCAGCAACTTTCATTAATGCACTGTCCTATAAGACCAGTCATGAAAAGATGACCAAAGCAACACGTAGGGGGTCAAAAAACGTGGAGCACACAAGTAGAATTGGACATTATCCTGAAAAATTCTGAAATACCTTTGGTGGTTCACCGTCAATAGCCAGCTCTCGGTGTGCCATTCTGGCAGAGCTGTGGCTACCAGGACTAAGAGATCTTGGGTTGAACAGAAAGGGAACCATTAGGAAAAGTCAGGAAACAATTTTTGCCTCAGTACAAAGAACTGGTAAAAGTTCATTAGAGGCCCGTGTTTAATTCTGGAATCCACATTTCTTAGTGGACATACAGAGTATGTACACCCTGAACACTGGTTAAAGGAACCTTGAATGAAGATGAAAGTGGGACAAAGGGTCAGGTAGGGGATGGACAGTTCAGACTCATAAAAGTGCATAACTAGATCTGGCAGCTGGGAGTGAAGGCAGAAATAAGTCAGTGGTTCCTCAGCAACAGTGTCATTAATTATTTAGATGGATTATATAAGGAACTTGTAAATTCAGTATTTCTTGAAGTCTTCAGGAAAAGGTAGTGTTTTTCTAAAGAGGGCTCCAAGGCATATTCCAGTGAAACTTCTAAAGTCTCTGTGCCCAGAAAATCAGAGAAAATTATCAAGTCACAATATATGGCCTTAAAGTCTATGAGAATGATATTTTTGTCTGTTTTTAGAGTATTATTACCTTTAATGCTGTTGTATATACTTTGACTTCACTATTTGAAAGCTAGTCAGTGCATGCAAATGTCAGCGTGCTCTGAGCGACTTCCCTGATTGTTTGTTTGAGGAGACTCTATCCCGTGCTTGGCTTTGAAACTTGGCAAGCATGTCTGATCTGGGAGAGGGGTTGGACATAGAGTTTCAGTGATGAAATCCAGCTGATGTTCAAAGGGAAAGTCTACTCCCAGAACGCTCTGAAAAAAGACACCATGAATATTGCTAAGAAAGCAATGAAAGTCGTGTGTTATAAATTTATGTGGTTTTCCCTCTTGTGCGAGTAAATAATACAGGCGAGATCAGAAGCTTGGACTTTCAAGGAAGTATTTGCCAGCTTTCTCTCTTCTATCTTCCTGATGCTCACGTGCCCAAGAAGGTAGATCAGGTCTATCTGTATTCCTAAAATCCTTACTGGGACAAAACTCTTGTCGAGTTATAGGACTGAATCCTTAACTGACCTTGCTGAAAACTACATTCACATCCTGTTTTCAGCAGAAAGTGAATCACATCCTGGGCTCGTCTGCTCCTGTTACCCCATTGCCTAGTTTGGAGACAGATTCCTTATCTTGGCCCATTTCTGGGCAGGTGGAGGTGGAGGAGCCTCCAGGTCTGCAGGAAATACTGAACCCACACTGCGGCGGTCGCATCTTCCTCTTGCGGGCGAGGAGCAGAGGTGTTCGCTGCGGCAGCGAGCAGGGTGGGCGGTCACGCTGCCTGCAGGACGGAGGGGACATCCGCTTGATGCGTGGTCAGGGTCCCCGGGCAAGTCTGCTGCTCTTCTGTGGGGCGTTCACCTGCAATATTAAACACAATTAAATAGCCCTTTAAGGCTTCGTTAGCAGGGAAGAACGAAGATAAGTGCAGGCAATTTGGTGTGCACTGAGCAGCTGGATAGCAGCTCGGTGTCCACCAGGACTTTTCCTTGTGCAAGAACGGTGAGCTGCAGGTCGGCCGGGAGGTGGATCCCCGCAGCGTACAGCAGAGCTTTGCTTGCCGTTGGTGGTGGGCACCGGCGTTTTGTACGCAGCTGTTCCCTTCTGTGATAGTAACATTTTGATTCTTCAAAAGGCACCACGAAAAGCTGACACAGAAAAATGTTTCTCTGCACCTTGCCTTAGATTTGGAAAATTTATAATTTTGTTCACATTTCTGGTTAATACTAGGTAGAAGGAGTAGAAGTTATACATTACATAAAGAATAGCAAATGATCAGAGGGGAGAGAGTACAATAAAATCATTCATTTACTTCAGCTGGAGTGGGAATGCTCACCTGGTTATTGGTGTGTCTAAAGGTCACCAGTCACATGAGTAGAGAAGAGCTGTTGTTCTTTGTGCCGGGCTCATTTGTTCCTTTAATAAATGCCCCATTTCAATGAAAGCTGAAGTCCTTAAGGGTAAAATGAGGATATGTAGATATGACATAATCTGATCATACAGTGTCAGCAGTGTGATATCAGAGGCAATGGTGGGGGCGGTGGTAACTAATTTTTTTTTTTTTTTAATACTATTTTTGTATGCTTTCTTTAGCTTCCCTATTTACTTATTGCAGTTATTGATTGGGGGGGTTTTAATGCTCTGATTCTTAACATTGTAGTTTAGTTCTTTCATGGTTTAAGGGTTTTATCAGCTCCTCAAGTTCTTCCAGGTAGCATCTCTATAGCTTTGGGAGTTATTTGTACATGAAGTCTCCCATATAAAATAATCTGTGAGGTCTGCAGAACCTGTCCAGGTATTGCAGTGATTTTATTGCTGGAGAGGTGAACTTAGTTTCTTGTCTTTTTTTTTTAAAAAAACCACAAAGTTTTGAAAATAGTGCCACATAGAGAAACATCTAAGTGGAAAGGTAATAATTAAAAAGAAACTGCATGAACCTCTACTTTTTTCTGAATATACTTGATTATAACTGTTTGTCTGCTTCTAAAGGGAAGAAGCTTTGGACATAGCTATAGGAGCTACTTAAATGCAGTTTAAAAGCTCACTCAGCTGTGCTGATCCGCTGCCCTGTAGGTATCGTTCATTCAGCCTCCAGAAGAGACTCGGAACCCTTGAGAAGAGGAAACGGGTGCTGATCTGGGAGGAAATTGCCACCTTCTCTCTTTTCTCTGTTGGGTTATATTGTGATGTTGATGGGAATTGAAAGGATAAAAAGTAAACTAAAAATCATGTGGGCAACAATCCCGCTTTAGTCAGGATGAACGTGGGGGTGGGCTGACAACCTGATTAGCAGTCCTCTCTTTCCTGTTATTTTTCTAGGAACTAATTCTGAGTTGCAAAAGGCAGCGGCAAGATGGCAAAAGGAGATGCTTGTAGGCTTAATTGAGCTGGTTTGAAGGAATCAAAGATGATTAAGCTGGATTAGGTGGTTTGCACTGTTGCTGCCCTTTGTGCCTTGGGAGGTAATTCTGGCAGTGGGCTGGGCTGCCCCCGTGGCTTGGCTTCGTGTCTGGCGGTTTGCGGAGGCTGGGGCAGCAACACCTCACCTTAGCTGCTAATGCACCTAGCATGCTTTGGACGGTCAGCACTTTTAGGTACCTTCCTCAGTATTGGAGGCAGGACACGGAGAAATGAGAAGCAGAACATTGGAACAAATAGGTGAGGGTGGAGTAACTGTCCAGGCATGAAGAAAAACTGGTTCATATGAAGGGATGAGGTTGTTCTACTGTCCTGAGGGAGTCAATAGTTAATAATAGCAAAAGCTGCCCTTTCCTGTGGAGGGGAGGTGGGCAGGGAGGGGGTTAGATAGTTGCGGAGTGCCCCTTTTGCCTCCTAAATGCACAGTCATATACTGAGTTTTTAAACAATCTGTCCATGCAAAGCTCCTTGCAAGATCAGGCTTGACCTGAATTATCAACAGGGTGGAAGCGGTAAGTGCAATATGGTCATGCAAATTATTTGGCTCAGTTGCAGGTACTTCTTTGAGTTTCGTGTTGGGTAAAGATAATGCACCAGGAGCAGGGTGCAATTGCATAATTAAGATGGCAGCTTTCATTTGTCCTGGGAAAGAACAAACAATTACATTTCTCCAGGAGAGTAAATATTCAAGGCTGCCCAGTGTCAGAGCAGCCTGTTTGTTTCTGTTGTGTAGCTCTAAAACCACCATGACTTTTAGGGGAGCTGTGATTGCTCGATTACAGGAGATGTGATTAGATGAAGGGGATGTTTGATATGTGGATTTCACCTGGACTCAGACTTCTTACTTTGCATTTAATTGTTAAGAGCGGAGTGTTTGTATTCCTGGAGATTGGGAACATGGGTCTGTTCCCGAAGTGGCTGCTGATGCCATGAAGCGCTGGTTTTCCCTCAAGAGGAATTTGGCTTTAAAGAACAACAGTCTGTGCATAACGCACCCTCTTCAGAACCAGGTAGCTCACGGCCACTTGTCAAGAATGGACCAGCTCTGTGATCCTGGTTGCTTTAAAAGGAAAAACAATTGTGAGAAACCTTTATTAATTCCAATTAAATGAAAGTTCGGACTTTTTGCATATGGGCTGCAGGTCGTTCCCTTGTTGTTCAGATGGGAACATATCTTGAAGGAGAGCATGTGGCCCGTGCTTGCTTTTCATCCGGTGTGCACTGCACAAGCTATTCTTGTGTCTTATGTGCATTTCTTCATGCAGTAATATTCCCTAACCTAGCTAAAAGTCAAGAGAATTTACCTTAGATCTGAGTTTTCATTATATAGCCCCTGATTTCGTATTTTGTCAGACTTAGTGAAACAATCGCTTTATGTTTTAATCTGCCATAAGGTATCCAAGACTTCTTCACAAAATGGGAGAAACTAATAGCTTCTCACCAGGTTTCAGAGCCAGGTTGTGCATACCGGGTAACTGACTGTAAACAGTTGGTGTCCAAACACTTTTTTTTTTTTTTTTTAATTCTGCTAACATTCATGTACTTATTGGTTAGAAATGTTCATGTTTTCCCTTTTCTCTTCAGATGACACTGGCTGTCCTAGTAGTCAGTCAGTATCTCCAGTTAAGACTCCTTCTGATGCTGGAAACAGTCCAATCAGTTTTTGCACCGGTAGCGATGGAGACTTCTCCAGGAAGAAATTCAGTCCGGGGACAATGAGTGAAGGGAATCCACAGCTGGCTCGATATAAGAAGGAGACAAAGACAAGCCTTGTAAAGCCCGGTGAGTATAGTATAGTTCCTTTCATTTCTTTAATTACGTTTTCTAATTGACTAGTACATCTACAGGTGTCTACATACATTATGTTGTGCTGCCTGTGGTGATAGTAAATAAAAAAAAAATAGTTGGGTTCTTTCTGTGGAGCCACCTGCAAGGTTTGAAAACACTATTGGTATTAGCTTTTTCATGGTAATATAATTAATTGATGTCTTCACTTTCTTTTATGAGGCTCGATGGTGATGTCAAATAACAACTGAAATGGATTTATCCTATTTCACAGTAATTGCACACATATTTCACTGGCCAAAGATAAATGACTGTTACTATCAAAGCAAAGAATTATAGTCTTCTGATGTTAGATTTATTGTTGGATCCTGCCTGAAGTTTACACTGCCAGGCTGTGATAGCTCTGGGGATAAAACGTCAAACCAAGGCAAGATAATGGGCAGCCGATGTGCGGGAGTGAGGCAGATCCATACTGCATTGGCTGAATCAAGAGCATGTCTCCCATTGCCTCCAGCTAATGGGCCACCTCAGACCTCCAGCTAAATCAGCACCTGCTTGTTGCACATCCAAGACTAAATATCCTGGTGCATCATTGGCTGCTGTAATTTTAATGAGTAGATATAAAATGTTTTTGTGATTCATGTGTACGCAGCTCTTGATTACAAATGATCAGGGTATTTGTGCTGTTATTTCATTAATCATGGAGACAGAGGGGCTTTTGACACTGTACAGAGCCAGCTGCAGAACTGACATGGTTTATGAGCTCGGGTACCTCCTGGCTATGCTGTTTCCAGAGTCATTTTACCTCTGGAAGCAATTTAGATAATTTCACGAGGAGCCAGCTCAGATTTACCAGCACCATGTTTAATCCAGAAACAGCAGAGAATGTGTTGCAAAAACTCTTCACTGGCTTGGTCATTGAAAGGGCTGATTAAATCTGACTTACTACTATCCCTGCAAGTTCTTCAGCTCATTTCATAGCACCATGTTACTTGAGCGTTCCCAGTCTCCCATTGTTTTGCATAATGGATGATAGATAATATTGTGTCAAGGTTTGTTTTCTGTTCCATTAAAATCAAGGAATCTAACGCAGGCAGAATGTGGAGAATATGGTATATGACAGTCAAATCTGCAGCCATGGCTACCACAACCATTTTATATGTGAATATGAATGTAGCTTAGTAAAATGTGGATAAAGAATGTTGAAAGTTTTTTTTTTCTACTGAAGAATCCTATACACACGGGAAAGAGTTAGGCATTTGTTTCACTAAATTAATTCGTTGGTTTTGGTTATTACATTAAAATTCTCCTATAATATCAAGTTATTAGCCTTTTGTACTAATGGTCAGAAGTCATCTTCATTTTAGTTGATGGTATTATTTCAAGTCTTTGAATGGACTTAGTTTAGGTATTTAGGTTTTCTTGTAGGTGGGCCATTCGGTCGCTGTTGGTACCTCTGTATTGATTGATCTCTAAGGCTGGAAAACTCATCTCTGGAGTTCAAGCATATCACTGCAGAGAGCCATCAAAACTCTCAGAGCAGGAAGCAGGTCTGATTTACAGAGTACTTCTAAGTTCCTCCTGCCAACCATCTCACACCTTTTTAGTGAAAAGTTGTCAAAAACCATATCGTAGTCAGTGTGAGAGCTGACACGGGTGAGGGACATTCCTAAAATATTCTGTTCAATATATTCATCAATGACCTGGATGAAGGGGCAGAGTGTACCCTCAGCAAGTTTGCTGATGACACAAAACTGGGAGGGGTGGCTGACACACCAGAAGGCTGTGCTGCCATTCAGCGTGACCTGGACAGGCTGGAGAGTTGGGCAGAGAGAAACCTCATGAAGTTCAACAAGGACAAGTGTAGGGTCCTGCACTTGGGGAGGAATAACCCCATGCACCAGTACAGATTAGGGGCTGACCTGCTGGAAAGCAGCTCTGTGGAAAGGGACCTGGGAGTCCTGGTGGACAACAGGATGACCATGAGGCAGCAATGTGCCCTTGTGGCCAAGAAGGCCAATGGCATCCTGGGGTGCATCAAGAGGAGTGTGGCAAGCAGGTTGTGGGAGGTGATCCTCCCCCTCTACTCTGCCCTGGTGAGGCCGCACCTGGAGTCCTGTGTCCAGTTCTGGGCTCCCCGGTTCAAGAAGGACAGGGAACTGCTGGAGAGGGTACAGCAGAGGGCTACAAAGATGATTAGGGGACTGGGACATCTTTCTTATGAGGAAAGGCTGAGGGACTTGGCTCTTTTTAGTCTGGAGAGCAGAAAACTGAGGGGGGATCTCATCAATGCTTACAAATACTTAAAGGGAGGGTGCCGGGAGGATGGCACCAGTCTTTTTGCAGTGGTGCCCAGTGATAGGACAAGAGGTAATGGGCACAAACCTGAACGTAGGAAGTTCCATCTGAACATAAGGAGGACCTTCTTTCCTTTGAGGGTGGCAGAGCACTGGAACAGGCTGCCCAGAGAGGTGGTGGAGTCTCCGACTCTGGAGACATTCCAAACCCACCTGGATGCCATCCTGTGCAGCCTGGTCTAGGTGACCCTGTTCTGGCAGGGGGGTTGGACTAGATGATCTCCAGAGGTCCCTTCCAACCCCTGTGATTCTGTGATTCTGTGATTCTGTGAAATTGACAGCACGCCAGGGGACAGCTGGGGTTCGTTTTCCTCACTGTTGGCCACAGGGGTTAATGTAATTCTCTCCCATTGCTATTTCTTGGCTTCAGGTGGATCCAGTCCCTTCCCCATGACCTACTTGCGCATGAATTTCTGGTGACTCAGTTGGGAAGATCTAGGCCTTGTGCAAAGAGGAGGTATCGTCACGTACCAAAACACAGAGGCAGTAACAGGGGAGCAGTAGAAGGGAAGTGGGGCGTGGGAGGAGAATAACAGCAATATGTCCCTGTCGTACGTAACCTAGTTCTGCATACAGCTGGATACCTCAAACTATGGGAGTTGTACATAATATCTTTCTCTCTACCAAAAGCCCTTACTGATTTATGGAGATAATCTCTACTTCATACTTATCTGAAACGTCTTGTGATAATGACTACATAGCAGGAGCCAGGCATGAGAGACAAAAATCCAGCCTACCACTATCTTTTACAGACTCTGTCCTGTGCAACATTTTTGTAGGCAAGTACGTCAATCAGTGTACACCTTCAAAATGCCTGTCATTTTGCCGAAAATTTGTGTTTCCAGGATTGTTTTCTTGGAACATGCTGAATCTCAGAAGTAACACTCACACAAATATTTAGATAATTCAGGAAACGTCGGAGTGGGATAGCACTGAGAATGAACCCTGGGATGTTTTTAGGCTGTTCCCAAGCTCCAACGCTTTTCTGCTACTCTAGCAATATCACTTCATCTTTCTTTTCTATACTTCAAAATATGAAATACAACATAGCTTTTTTTCCCTCTAACAGCCTAAGGCATTGTTATATGGATCTAAGTCATCTTCACCTCTTGAAGTATTAACAAACTAGATTTGGATATCATTCATAATTTATGTTGTTTGCATAGTGAACCGTATTTAATCCAGGAATGCATTATCACTGCATCTTGCTAAACCTCTGAAAGATTTATAATGATGAGGAAATTATTCATTTGGGATAGTTAGTAATGGGGTTTATTGTGCATTAAATCTGAATCACAGCAGTGTTATAGGTGAATCTGGCCTAAAATCTGTGCCTGCTTTCCCAGGAAAGGATGGAGAGGACAGGAACATTAAGGAAGATATATAACATCCACTCCAGGATAAACTTACAAGCCTTTTAATTTCAGGATTTTAAAAGTTCTTCCTTCTTTTCGATGCGATTCATTTATGCAATATTAAAAGCATTAGAAAATGTGTTGCAGAAAATGCCCTGACACAGAGGCACAAAAAGCTTAATTAAAGCTAGTCTTAGTTTTGTATCAAGATGCTGTGCTGAATCCTGCAGTTTCTGTAGTTGAATAAACAGCAGCATAAATACTTCCATATATTCACATTCTTGATGTGCTCCTCCTGCAAAGATCCATCCTGAATTCCTGCAGCTCATGTCCACATCTTGTTGAGAATAGCGTTTTGCTTTCTTTGACAGTCTTTCTCGTCTTGTTTTTTGACTTCCATTAGAATGCTTAGTGCAAGAATTCAACATCTGGATCTGAAAGGTGCAAAGTATTGATAAACTTCCAAAAACATGTGGATAAAGAAGGGCGTCTTGGGCAAGAGTTGTGTCAGTAACTTTTAAAGGGCTTGCATATTTAAAGTAACACAGAGGTGCACTTGTATTTAAATGTCTGTGAGCATCACAATTTGAGAAGGGCACCTTGTCAGCTGACTGTGTTCAGTATTTCTGGCCAAAGTACTGATCTTTACTTTCTTGCTTTTGGTGTCATGGGCACACTTGGGACAGTTCACTGAATGAGCTGAGGTTACTGTTGGAGCTGTCTCCTAGAGCCCATGGAATTGCTGAAGTTTCACATGAAATTATTATGACTTAAAATAAAACATTAAGACTGTCCCAGACTTGTCCCTTCTACACCTTCAGGAGCCTGCAGAGTAGAGGTGTAAGCACCACTGCATGAAAGGAGACCGTGGTGAGGCACAGTTAGGGTCAGCTCCCAAATTTTTAAAGACTGGATGGCTGTCATTCACAGCTTGGTTCAGTAATAACCGTTCCAGGTAGCAGCAGACTATGCAAAAAAGTTACAGTCTTTCACTGCTGATAAAACATCTGGCCATCTATTACTGAATCTGGCTAAAATAGTAAAATTTTGGATTCTACAGCAGTTGAACCGCAATGGATTGTATGTCAAGAAGGGTGGTTCATTGAGAACTCTGGCATTAAAACTTCTGTCTGTTTCAATTAATGGGCAAATCTCAGAGGCTTTCACCACATAGAGCACCTACATTTGTTGGACAATAGGCAATGAGCAGAAGTTCAGGAACAGGAAATTCCACATGAATACAAGAAAACACTTTTTTTTACTGTAAGAGTGGTCAGACACTGGCACAGGTTGCCTAGAGAAGATGTGGGTGGAGTCTCCATCCATGGAGGTACTCAAAACTCGACTGGACACAGTCCTGGGCAGCCTGCTTCAGGTAGACTTGCTTGAGCAGGGAGTTGGGCTAGGTGGTCTCAAGAGAACCCTTCCACCCTCAGCGATTCTGTGATTCTGTTTTTTGCTTTAAATAGTGCATCATCCAGATCTATATTTAAGTTGTTGCAAGGCACAATTTGTGCTTTTCCTGCCCTATCTTTCATGTCTGTATGCTGCCATTTCACTTATAATGAGTTCATAGAAATGAAACAATAAAAAAAGTAACTTTTAAGAATCACTATTCAGTTAGAAATGTCATTTAAGTTTGAGCCATAGAAAGTGGTGTTGTACTCAGCATGTGTTGCCAGCATGATCTTCTCTACTTCTTGATGGTGAATTTGTCAAGTCATGAGTGAATGAGCCTTGGGTTAGGATGTCCCAGTCTGAACATGTTAATCCTTGAAGGCTTTAGGACTATTAGGAGTTTTAGGAGAGACAGGTGGAGTAGACTGTATTGGACTTAAATTGGTTGCGAGAACAGTGTAGGTGTGGGTGCTTTTTTAATCAGCATTGGAGCTGATTGTAGTTAACATAAAGGAGGCAAGGGAAAATGACCCTGGGCATTTGGGAGTATTACAGTTAGAGCGAAATAAACCAGACTAGATAGTAAATGCAGATGCTAGCTGCAAATTATGTCTCGCTGTTAAAAATGTCTAGCTGTTAAAATGTAATGCTCTACCTGCTGATTTTTTTTTATTGTCTGGTGTAATAGTAAATGTCCAGAAACTCATTCCTGGGGGCACCTTGTGCAAGCAAAGAGTAGTGGCTAGTTAATCTATTAGCATGAAATTAGCAGATAAGTTTATCTGTATTGCTAGTCTACTTGCATATGTGTCTGTATGCTACAGTCAGTCACTTTTGTTGTTTTAAAAACGAAACATGAAAGCTCTGATGTAGGTTCTATTACTGACATCTGGCTGTATGATTTTACATCTCATGTCAGCTCACTCCCTCTCTTCAGTATGATAGTATGGGAATAATCGTATCTGACTGATATATACGTATGTATGTGCTTCACTTAAAAAACAGATGAATTGGTGTATAAAGAGGTAATTCTGGAAATATACTTCACTCTCAAGAACTTCACCTTTTTGATTGCAGAAGGATGCAATGATAGGACTTCGTTTTATCTTGGGAAGACTGACAAAATATTAGAAAGACATATTTTGCTGGTGCATTTATCCAAGAACATTGTATCTTGTATTTGCATGGCTTTTGTTCATTTTCTGTACCAAGTATGTGCAAGTAGTGGGAAAAATAATAGAGCTGTTGTCCCCGTTGTTCAAGAACAGCGGTACAGAATATGAAAACCAAGTTACAAAATGTGCTAACTTGAATAGATCCTATGGCATTCAAAGAGGTTCATTGTTCTTTATAACTACTAGTTGGTGCTTCTACCTCTTATGTTGGAATACTTTTTAAAATGCTGCTGATGCACTGTGTATTCTAAGGCAAAGTCACATGTTTTGGTTGTTTAAAAAAAAAAACAAACAAAAAACTCAACAGAAAACCTGTGTTTGGAGGTAGCAATCTGCCTTGTCTGATCCCTAAAATAAATTGGCATGCTTCATTTTAAAAGCAGGATCACGTGAAGGTGAGAGCTATGAGAAGACTGGTGACCTTAGTGTAGTGTATCTGTCTTTCTGCTGTGACTTATTTAGCAGTACTTTATAACCCACATTCTAAGACTGCACCTTTTCTGAGGCAGGGATAATTAAGAACAAGGGTGTGTCACAGAACATCTAAGCCGGTTACAAATGCAGGATTTAATCAGAGTACACCATGCTCCCATCCTGCAATCAGTGATAACCATACTTGCACGGTGAAGATGGGAAGATTCATGCTTCCATTCGTGAGAATATTCAGATAGTTAAATATGTGGCTGGTGTCATGTCTGTAAGAATACTGAAATTAGGAAATGAGCTACACTTGAGCACTTTAAATAATTGGTCATATAACAAAAAAATGGTCTGAAGATGAACCGAGTGAAGTAAGTCGATAACAAATGATGGAGCATCTTGCCTATGACCGTAAGTTCTCCATGTATTTGTTTCTTTTGTACCTCCTTTAAGTATGTGAATTAATAATAAGCAATCTCTTGATGTGCCCGTGTTTATTGATAAGTGTAAAGCATAAATTCTCAAGGGTGCAGAGGAGCTTGCACGTGAAGAGGGGAAGAGCAAAAGCCCAGGTTCCCCCAGTAACTTAAACCTTATGAGGATGGCTTTAACTTGAGCATTAGATTTTTAAAGAGCTCGATATTTGGCAAAGAACAGATACACAGTGGTCAATTACATGTGCTTGTGGAAGGCTTTCCATCTGCTTTTTAAAACATCACTTTGGTAATAAAAAGGGAGGAAGCGCTTGAGTGTGTGTCATCTTTCCCAGATGTAAGCACATGGTTTGAATGCTTCACTTCTATCCCATACCTAACAGCAGAAGACATAACTATCCTGAGATTCGTATTCAACAGTATGCAACATTTATTTCCTGTACAGTTTTAATCTCACTCTTCTCCCTTTCTTAAATGTGGACTTCATCATTTTATTTGGGACAACAAAATTTGAGTTCTTTTCTAACACAGAGTCTAACAAATACAGTTGTGGCAGTTTTCGACCCTATTCCTTTTTCTCATTTACTTTTGCTTTTCTTCCTTCTCTTCACCTTTCATTTTGGGCCTACACAAAATAACTACTGCTGATTTTTTAAAATAAAAGTGTTTCCAGATAATAATTCAGTATGCACTGAGCCCTCCTGCATATTTTACTGATGGGATCCGCTTTAATTTCACATCTGTTGCTATGGAGCTGTGTAGATTTGCTTACTTGACCTACCAGCACAGGGAGTTATTAAAGGCTTCGTCGCCATGGGTACCGAGGACCGGGATGTGCTTTGCAGGGAAATGAAAATGCACATCTCGCCCTCCAGGAGCAAGGATGCCATGTCTGGGTTCAAGCCCGTGCTACCCTCAAAGCTTGCGTCCTAGAGATCAGCATGGAGGGGCATCACCCTGTGAAGGTTTGGTGTGTTGTAGCAATCAGTGCTGTGAGGTCTGGAAGGCAAACAGCACTGTGAGGTCTGGTGGATGGTGGTGGGGTGGAAGCCGCTGTTGAGGGGTCTGTCATTTGCATAGCCCACCTCCCCCCAGCTAGACATGCTTCAGAATGTTTGGGTCTCCATGGCAGTTTTCATAGAATCATAGAACGGCTGAAGTTGGAAGGGACCTTAAAGATCATCTAGTTCAAACCCCCTTGCCACGGACTGGGACATCTACCACTAGATCAGGTTACTCAAAGCCCCATCCAACCTGGCCTTGAACACTTCCAGGGATGGGGCATCCATAACTTCTCTGGGCAGCCTATTCCAGTGCCTCACCACCCTCACAGCAAAGAATTTCTTCCTCCTAATAGCTAATCAAAATGTAGCCTCTCCCAATTTAAAACCGTTACCCCTCATCCTATTGCTACACTCCCTGATAAAGAGTCCCTCCCCATCTTTCCTGTAGGCCCCTTTTAGGTACTGGAAGGCTGCTATAAGGTCTCTTGGAGTGGTCCCTCCCAGTTGGATCAACAGACCCAGAGCAGCCAGTAGATCCCGTTCGCGCTCCTCTGTCTGGCATAAATCCCTCGGCATTTGTGATCCAGAAGAGGTGAAATTTTAATCTACAGGTCTCCTTAAATGATCTTCAGGAGCTGTGGGCTGCGGCTGTCTTTCTCTGATCCAGTGACTGGTCCCATTGCTTACAGGAGGTGGAACAGCTTTAACAGGTGAATCTGGCATTTCCCTTCTTTGGGGGGTTATGGGAGTTTTTTTCTGAGGTGAGGGAGATGTGAATTCATGGTCTTGAGCCAAGTTGGATAGAGTAGAGATGGCTTGTAATTTTTCTGACCTCAATTCCGTATCTGTAATGTAGTTGTAATCATCTCTGCCTTAGTGGACTAAGATCCTATTTTGTTTCAAAGAGATAGAATGAATAAAATTAGTGAATCTAGTGTGTGGTCTTTCTCACCAAATATATAAGCATTTACTTTAGGGTAAGATAAACAGTACCTTGAACTCACTGGTTTTACTGACATGGATGTCTACTTTAGAGACATTCACGTTTAGTCAGATGAATCCCATCCCCGTCTCCTGTGCTCCTCACCAGGTCTCTGACAACTCTGCTGTTAGCCCTTATTGAAGCCAAGTACAGTCTCTGTCTCTTTTATTTCTCTTTTTTAGAAAAAAAAACCAAAAAACCAGAGAAGTCAGTCTTAGACTTTCAGTTGCGGAAGAAGGTTTGTATTTAAAGATCACGCATGGATCTTCAAATAGGTCTAATTAGATGCCTTTTCCTCTTCTGTACATCCCGGATAAGCTTAGGCACTCTCTGTTTGTCCTGTTTCTGAGGACCGCTGCCCAAGGTGCCTGGCATTGCACAGGGAGATTCTGTATCTCATTTTGCATTGTGAATTCACAGGAACGAAGTATTTTTAGGACATAAGCTAACTAAATCACACTGAAGTGAAGAAAATGCTCTGTAACTTCCAACAGATAATACTGGACTATAATCAGAATGTAAGTATTTTGACCGAAAGTTGCTTAGAAAGTTAGGTAAAAATTATTAGCATAACGCTATTTTTTTAATTTGGATTTATATATATTTTAGATTTAAACTGTGAATTTAAACAAATTTGCTTGAATTGATGTGGAAAACTTGTTCAAATAGCCAAGTATTTATTTCAAATGAGAATAAGCAAAGTAGCAGCTACAAAGAGTGTTTTGGCTTTAAAACCAGATCTACAAGTTCCTGATAAATTAAAATGACCTAAAAAACAATCTTTTAATTCTGTATCACAAATTTTATAATCTGCCCTTTTTTAAAAAATTATTTTAGATGTTGCTTAGTAGAGACGTAGGGAATGAGTGGTTGGGCTGTGGCCTCTCAAGACATATATCTCTTTTTGTTCGGAAGATTCTCGGGCTGCAGCAAGCACCCAGATGTCACAGCAAAAATGGAGGATCCAAAAAAGAAGCCAGCGAGTTGCCAAGGAGGAATTGGCAAGTAAAAGGTGAAAGCCTGAGTCCCACCTGTCCTAGAAAATGGCCTGCCCAGCTGTGGGCTGATGGCACAAGGCCACCTGCAATTCAGGGTCTTGGGCACAAATCTTCTGTGGTTAGGTACTTATCTCCTTCCTCGCAAAGAAAAATAAATAAATAAAAGGAGATCCCTGTTACTTAGTAAAGGGGAAAGAAACTTACACTTAGATCTGTTTGCACCTCTTTTGGAGGATGGACTTGAGCAGAAAGGAGTGCAGGGCTGCTGGGCAGGCTGAGGGGGTGCAGGCGGCCTGCTCCCAGGGCAGCTGTTCCACTTCGGATAATTTAGTAACTTTTATTGGGGGTTTGAAGCCAAGTTCCCAGCAGGCACACCATAACTCCTTTCTCTCTCTCTCTGGCCCATTAATTGTCCCGATACCGCTCCAGATGTACAGAAAGTGGGACAGCCACCGGTAAAGGGAGATTCTCGCCTGAGGATGCCTGCAACCTCGAGCTTAGCCTTGCGCTCGGTCCGTGAGAGAGCCACGGCTCTAACTGCAAATCGGAGTGAGTAGGGGACGCGGATATGGGACTTTTGCAGGGAGTGCCCAGGCTGATGGACAGGGTGGACCTGTGCCAGCCAATTCATCTTCTAGCTCCAATTGCCTTTTGATAGAGATGCCGGTCTCTTGGGGATTGTGGGGACGGGCTCCCGCGTCCGGAAAAGATGGCTGAGTGCCTGGCATAAGACTGGGGTTTACAGGTCAGAGTTGAGGCAGGTATGGAAGGTGGCAATAGCTGCAATCTTTACTGAAAACAAAATTATTTTTATATATTCAAGCAGGTTTTTTTTCTCTTCTCTGCTAATCCAGAGTGGAATATGAGCCAAAAAAGAGAAACTGATGCTATACACACTGCACACTCTTCACTATTTGTTTTAAAATATGTGTGAGGTCAAGCTAGAACATGCTTTGCAATTTGTGTATTTACTGCAGTGAATTTTCTGCTCCTCCTGGCTGTTTTCTGTGGTTTTCAGCCTGCTTCACCTCCAGAGAAAGTAATACCGTGCATACGAAAGAGGCCATTATGAATCTTCCCTTAGGAGATTTATTTTTTTTGTGCCCTGCTTTTAAATTACATTCTGTATTATTTATGCCAATGTTTAAAATAGCTTTCTGATTCTCCAGCTAAAGTATTCTGAACCTACTCCAGCTACATTTTACTATGCACAACTCCCACCAACCATCAGTTTTTATTTCAACTCATTTTTCATGAAATAACACACATCGCAGCCAGAATCCTGTGTTACTGTTACATGGTTTTCTTTACCATTTTCCAGCTGTATTCCTCCTCCTCATGATAAACAGTGTTGCCAGTATTTATTTTTATCTTAGAATACACAAATTGCATTCCCTTAATCTCCCTTCATAAACAGTGCCCTGTAATCCTGTTATCACTATTGTTGACCTTTTTTGGAATTCTTCCAGGTTATTAATGCCTTTTTAATGAGAATCCTGGGATTTAAACTGTTTTCTGAGCAATGTTTACTTAAGAATTGACAGATTATTTCCTTTTCTATTTGCCTTTACATCCTGTATTTCTTTTTTGTCTGACATCTTATTAGGTTCAAAGTGGAGCTATGCAAATAACTGTTTTGGAGGTTTGCTGCCAAATCAAAACACTAAAGAAAACCTTTGTCTTAGACTGAACAAAGGTGAAATTCAATCTAAAATATTTAGAATGTTTGGGGAGATTTTTTAATGTTTTTACCCCCTTTTTAAAAGAAGAAAGAAATTCGACAGTTTTCAGAATTAAAACATCATTTCAAGCAGAAAGTAGAAAATTCTGGGTTTCCATTTTCCGGCCATGTTTGACTTCAAATCATAAATAGTTTCAGTGTTCTCTGATTTTTGCTTTTTGGTGATCAGATTACTATGTAAAAGTTTTTGTTTCCCTCAGAGTGATTACTTTAAATACTTTTTGAGCAGTTTTGAGCGGATACATCTATATATTCCTTGTGCTTATATATCTGTATTTATACATAGGCAGGAAAGCTAAGGGAATGTATTTTAGTCATGGAAATCTCATTTACGTGTTTTTACTGTGGTATAAAGACAGTGGGTAAGTTGGTGGTTACTGGGCTCAAAAGTGGAAGCTTGAGCATAAACAACTAAGCAGGTCTTCGCAGATAGCGGTGCTATTTTGAACACTTAGCCCGTTTAAGCAGTGGTATTTCACTTGCTTTTATGTACCTAGATATCTAAATCCTGGTGAAGCTGTGTTTTACATGTCTTCACTCTTCTCACTTGAAGTCACGACTCTGAGCTCAGGAGGAGCCTAGGAGAAGAGAGAAATGCACGTCCGGTCCCTGTCCAATAAATAAGCCAAAATTAAAAAAACATAAAATAAAACCCAGCAGCCAGAAGAGCAACTAGATAGAGGTTGCCCAACTTTGCCCAAACCTCTAGATTGTAGAGCTCAGTTTTCTCAGGTGTGTTGGGTGCAGGGGTTGGGTGGAGTCTCCTGATGGAGGTGGGAGCTGTGGGAAACTCAGACCTATTTGGATTCCCCCATGTAGCAGGGGGTAATGAAGACAGGCAGACACCTAAATTGGGTGGATTTACAGAGGAGCTGGAGAGGGGCATGGTAAGCTGAGAGGAGGGGAACCCCATCTCCTCCTCCAGTTCCTACTGCTGGATGCAGCGCATGTCCCTGGTGGTGTGGTGGGGAGATGATGTGCAGCCTCCTCCCAGTTCAAAACTAAATTTGGCCCTGCAAATAAGTCCCAGGTGGATCCTTCCTTTCCCCAGTAAAGCAGACAGCAGAAGAGAGCTTTCCTTGGGCTGCCTTTATGTGGACCCTGATGTATTTGGTGTAGTGTGAAACACCCACCCCAGTCTTTAGACAGGAGCCAGGCACCGAACTCCAGCGCTTTTAAAGCTGACCTGCTTGTAGGCATGCCCAGAAACAAGTTTCACGCAGCTGAGAAGCTTTGCTGATTGAGACCAACGGGAGGTATTTCCGGAGTGAGGTGGCAGATAGGGAGAGCAGCACTTCCAAAATTCCCCCTCTGGGAGCTGGGGACCTGGCATCCTTTCATAAATCCAGCCTCCAGCCCCTGCAAGGTGGACATCGCTTCCCCAAGGAACTTGAAATATATTGCCTTTAATGTGACATAACAAGATAGTAAACCTACTTTATAACAGCGTATCTTATAGATACCATTACATAAAATGTATTTAAAGGAAACAAAAATTCTGCTGGGTTTGTTTCATATTTTATTAGTATTACAAGGCTTGTCTTGCTTTCATGCTGAGGAACTTCATTACAGGTCTCTGTTCCTCCCTTCTGAAATTCTGTAAGTAATAGGAAGCTGTTGGCTTTCGAAATCCGGGCAGGCTGTGACTGGCTGCTAGAGTTGGCAGAGTACAGTGTGGCCACAAACCCACAAGGATTAATAAGCTGAAAAAGCACAGGCTTCTTGCCTGTCATTTGTGCTTCTTAAGGATAAGAGTGCTATTGGGGAAAAACAGCAGCAAATGATAGCAGTCATAACTTGAAATGCATTGCCCTCAGACCTACCTTGGCTTTATTACTGTAAAAAATATAGTTTAGGCAACCAATGAATATACTGGGTAGGGTTTTACTCTTCTTTTCAATAGATGACACAAACTCTATTAGTTTTTTGTAATCATTTCAACATTTGCGTTACAGTAAATACTGATTAGCTTATGACAAATTTTGCTTTTCATCCTGGGACTGCAGGGTTGTTTAGTTAGTTACCTCCTAGATATGTTTCTCATTCCAGTATTTTTCTCTTCCCTGTTGAAAACATGTCAAACTGATTTAAAATGTTTCATGCACGTTCTAATGAAAACCATATGTCTTATATTAAGGGTGACTGTGCAAAAGCTTTCAGCTGAATCAGGCTTAGCACGTGATTTCATGCATTTGCATATATGCTGTGAACGCGTGCCTGTGCAGTTAACTGCTGTGCACCAGCCAGCCTCTCTCCTCCTCGCACATGGGAACCAGATTGAGGAGATGTGTTGAGGGGGCCTCTGAAAGCCCTTTGTTAAACTTCTGACACCAACGTGACGGGAGGGCTGGGATGATTTCCCAGTCTGTGATCCATTTGCTCCCTTTCTGTGTACTGCTAAGTCATCCCTGCCAAAGATGACATTTCCCAGCTCCTAAAAATACTTCTCACCAGCCTACCCATTTCCCTTCAGGCAGACCAAATAGTACTGCCAGGTACATGAAAAATCTCCTGAGGTGACACTGCGTGCTTCCTTATAAAAAAATACTCGTCTGGAGGTGAATTTACACATGCATTTTATAAAACTGTCATATGCAAGTTTAATATCGTGTAGTTTCTGAACCTCCAGTCTCAATGTTTCTATTGAGGTTGGTGTAGCAAAGTAACATCCTTCCGTCTCTGATCCAAAGAGCCTTTTTGTTTGAACAGGAAGATGAGTTCCCCAGACTGTTCCCTTCTGCTGCGTGAACATATGTTCCCCCTGACAAAGGTCATTTCAGGCTGAGAAGAGAAAATTTATGGGAGCCATTTTTAAGGTGTTGTTAGAACAGCTTAAACTGCATATAGAAGCACAAAAAATAATTAGGTCAGGCTGATATCTGTATGAAGAATTTCTTTAAGATACATAAAGCAGAAACAAAAAAACCCAAGTTGCAGTGCTTTTTGTCTGTTCCAACATCCTCTTGTGGCTGCTCTACAAACCCATGAATTAAAATCAATTAAGAAAAACACAAGCCCAGATTATAGTGATACGCAGAATATACATGATGGCTCTCAGCCAATAGCAGTAATTAGTTTGTAGTGACTGTTTTTAGAGAAGAGCTTGATTGATTGTGGTTTCACAGCATACACAAGTCACATTCTGTATTCATTTTGAGATCTGCAGTTCTTATAATTTGCATTAATGTAGTTCAGATTACTACCAAAACTATAGTATGAAGATGAGATCAGAAAACTGCTTGATGAGATAAATTTTGATTATTTGATAACAAACCGTCTTCCAAAGTAAGAAGAGGAAGCAAGCAAAATGAGTAGAAATCAAGATAAATAATTAGTTTAGATCACACAACCAGCAGTCTGAATTGAGGAGATCATTTGTAAAACTGAGTTTAGATCCAAATGCAGGGAAGCAGGATCTGTGTTGCAGTTCTTCCCTGAAGTCTTCTGTCTGGTTTTGGAAGTCTCCTCACCCAGCAGGTTTGAACAATTTATGGAGTCACACTGGAAGTTTTTCTCCACATCCCCTCTGACTGTATCTTTGCCAGCTGCCCAAGTTACCAGCTGTTACTGCACTGTGCAGTCAGCTGAAACGTGATTAACAGATTTGCATGATGAGGGAGCACTGGCAAGCAGTCGGGTAGATGTCCACTGAAGAACGGGGAGTGATGGCTTCCTTGGCCAGTGCAGTGGGATAGTGGAGGGGATGCCTGTTGGTACCCTTAGGATTGACCGTGCCAGGCATTGCTGTGCCCAGCTCCTCACCATCGTTCTGGGAGCGCAACTTACAAGTCTGAGCTCGGTGGTTAAATTGCATATAAAATCAGAGAGGATGGTTAGGTACTAAAATCCAAGATTCGCAGCAGAGGGCATGCCAGGCAGGAGCACACCTCCACCAGTCCACAGGAGATGCCAGAGAGGAGTGCCCGTCTCCCAGGCTAACCACCTACTTGGAGTCCTGAGTGTGCCCTCGTGCGTGCCTTGGACTCGCTCTGAACCTCCCTCCTGGAGCTAGACCGTCTCTGTGAGTGCAGGCAACCAGCGCCTTTCATTCCTTTGCAACGCGGCCGGCACTGGTGCTAACACCCTGTTCTGCGTTGCAGCTGAGCAGTTAGAGCTTGAGGAAAAGATCCAAGTTCAGTGCCCTCCTTGGACTAAGGGAGTCCAAATCCACACCTCTCATAAGGGTTCCTGAACCACTGCGACCTACTGGGCATCCTCAGCTGCCTCCACTGACTGTAGGCCTCCTGGTAGTGGAGAGTGCGAGGCATGGGCAGAGGTAGAGCATGTGGGGGCAACCTGTGTCACCCAAAGACTAGAGCAGTCCACACGGAGGACAGTTCTGTGTCCTGTTCCTTGCTCCCAGGATTTTACCTGCTTTTACCCAGTTACTGTTTGGTGGCAAATAAAATAGTAAGTCCAGGATAAGTCTCACGTGTAGTAATAGTCAAAGAAATAATAAGGCAAAGGTCAGGGACTGGAACCAAAACCCACTGTCAGCTATGGGCTTGACACTGTGAATTGAGTACGTTTCCCACAAGGAGACTTTGCCCTCAAAATGGGTCATTTTTAAGGGTGTTATCTGAAGAAAAGCCTGAAATGCTAAAGCAAGACTTCATCACTTCTTTGCAGCTTCTTTTGCTTGCATTTGTCAGTGCATGCGAGCAGTGTGGTTTCCTTTCCTAGATTGCTTGTGGTGCGCAAAAACAATCTTGGAGGAACAACCCTGGAAATACACTGCTTATGTTGTTAAAGATTGGAACTAGACATGTAGCTGTGAGTTAAAGGTTTCAAGATAAATGAAACCAAATCTCTTAAAAATACAGTCCTTTCAATAGTGGGCGTTACAACTGAATTCTCTCTACTTTTCCAGCTGCTTCTAATGGCTTTGCTGGAATTTTTTACACAGTCAGGCCCTATCTCTCCCCCTGGGCTCTCTAAATAAAGCTGTCTACAGGGACAGCATGCCACTTACTCCTCTAGTTGCTGCACCGGAGTTGGTGAACATATATGCATATTTTGGTCTCTGCCGTATAACAGGATGCTTTTGAAGGCAAGGAAGCTCAGCAAATTTAAATGCTTTACATTTCGAGGACAAGCTGTCCCTGTCAGCACTGTTTTATTTACAGCTCTGTTTCACTCGGTGACTATATGAAAAAACTAGCATCAAGAGTGATACATATATATATAAAGAGGTCATGTTTATGGAGTCAGAAGATAGGTAAGCTCTGTGGTTTATACACTTTGGCAGCTATGAAACAGTGGTGAAGTTGCAAATAGGAAAGACTTGCACAAAAAGACTAAATTTTAATAAGCTCGTGCATCCTGAGTGTTGGGAATCCAGTTCTGCTGCTCAGCTGTCAATATTCCTGCCACAGATATTACTTGAACTTTTTCCTTTTTTCCATATTTTAATCTTACTATTTAGATAGCAAATGGGCAATCAAATGCACGCAAGAAAGTCTGAGATTTATTCACATAGAAGGAAAAAGATTAAATGTTAAAGTGCAAGCAAAATTTTAATATTGAGGCCAGAAGACCATACAACAAGGTATCCACCCATGTGTAAGGGCTAGACGCAGCAGACTGGCATGCCGTACTCCAGGTGTGCATGTGGGGTTATTGTGTGGCTCTGTGTGAGAAATGTATATGTATGTACTGTCTCTATATACATACATGATGTGGTGTTTCTGTGCTTGCATACTGTCCCAGTAGGCCCAATACACCTAATCTAAGCTGCCTGTAAAAGCTGTGAATGCAATGTGTGATGCGGTCACTGTACTGTGTCGTTATCCTTGCACTATGGCTGAGGCAGTGCCGAGAGCAGAGTCAAAGGTGAGGCTTTTCTACACCCAAAATGCAGGCGCGATGGCTGCGCTGCACGAGCGGGATAAATACGCACCAGTGCCAGCTGGAGGCATACTGGCCCCTGCACGGGCAGCTCTTTCTCCCTCTCCTCAATCCCGCCCCAAAATTTGTAAATGCATCACGCGCCGGATGGGAAATTTGCCCTTGAGCAGTTAGTAGGAGGTTTCCCAGTTGATTCCCGTGCTGCGGCAGGTCAGCGCCAGCTGCCTGAGAGGTGGTCCCCGACGCCCGGCGCAGATGAGCAGAGGCGTCTACCGGACCATCGCCGCCCGCGCTGCCTGGGTTGTGCCGGCGCTCCTCATCGCAGGCACGGGGTTGCAGGCCGCCTTCTCCTCCCCTCCGTGCCAGCTGGAGCTAGGTGACTGCCGCCATGCCACCAGGGCAGCAAGGAGGCTAAAAGGCAGCAGAAAGCGTGCTGCTGTCTGCAGCGTGCTCTTAGCTCCGTGCGGTTGCCCATCGAGCAGTAAAATGCAGGGGTGGCGCTAGACGCAGCGCAATTTCACTCCTGCTTCTCAGATACCCATTCCAGGCAAGGAGCAATCCCGGAAAATGTTACAGTACTTTGTTGGCCGTCCTTGTGTTGTTCTTCCCATTGCACAGAGCAGTGCACAGCTCCGCTCCCGTGGCGTGGGAGTGCTGCTGCCTGGAGCTGGCTGTGAGGCAAGGGGTGGCCGGAGCGACGGCCCTCCCAGCATCAGATGCCATACGTGCGGCACAAGCGTTTCCACCGAAGCATATTCCTGAGTTGGCTTGCCTGCCGGCAGGCTGTTGATGCTGTGACACCGAGTGGCTGCAGCGTGGAAGAATATGTATGAATGAATTTCAAATGAGGTACCGCTGAAGCCAGCGGCTCAGCATGTAGCGTCTTTTGCGGGAAGGGGTGGGTGAGACGGTCTTCTTGGGCAAGGAAGTCTCAGATCAGGCCAAAACAAGTGTTATGGCCAGTTAGGACAAAGCAATATGTTTTTGAGAAACGTCAACCTCTGTCATGGTTAACACTGAATCGGCAGGCTGTTCTGGGGCTTACCTGTGTGAGCTTTTGCAATCACATTGTCACAGCCACAAAAATAGTCAACAGGGTCCTTAGGGAGCCGTCAGCCTGTAGAACGGCGTTAGGAAAGATGAGAGGCAGTGTTCAGCTCCTGCCCATCTTGCTGCTAGGCAAGGAGTTTCACCTCTTTGTAAAGACATTTGTAAGACAGAAGTCACATTTACCCTGGAGAATATGTTGCAATTGATATTATATGGATAGATGCCATGTTATTTTGCTTAGTGATGTCTACCAAATAGGAGAAAATATTTTTTAAAGTATCCTAGTAACATTGCTGTTGAGCTCTGCTACACACAGAGCTGGCTTAAGCGTAACTAACACACTTGGAACAGATGCTAGCAGTGACCCCTTTAATTTATAAAATGTTCTCGGAGATCCTATAAATAGCCACATGCCTAATTTTAAGCGTAAGTAGTCTCCTGTGCTCAGTTTTAAACTGGTGTGTAGCTGTTACCAGAATTGGGGCCAGAAAGGTTAATTTGTGCTTTGCAGACACAGTTCCTGGTCTCGGATGCAGTTCAGTCTTTCAGTGGTTGTGTCTTCAGGCTCTGCTGACTCTCACCGGCAGTGCCTGGCGGGGCAGCCCTTCCCAGACCTGCGCTCCAAGCCAGGCGGGTCAGGGAGAGGCTGTTATTAAGCCTTGCTTCCTTGAAATGCTTTCGATAGCGAGAGCTGATTATGATGTCTGCTTAACCAGAGATGAGCCTCAGCTAGGGCTCCTGCTCTCTGTGCCGCAGCCAGGACTTGGCTCTGGAAAGCTGTTGGCATCTTGCAAGAGCAGGAATGTTCTGGGGGTCCGAGCGCCGGAGGTATGAAATCTGTGCAATGTGTTTACCTGTTCGGGTCTTGCTTGGAAAAGTAAATTTGGGAGTAGCGCGATGCTGAGACAGTATTTGGTGTTAGTCTTGTAATGGGAATGTTTTGTTTATCGGGAAAACTGTTGCAGCTTTGGACATCAAGTCCCACGGTCATTTTGCTTCCCCAAGGAGAGGGTCACTGACATCCGCATCTGTAGACATGATATAAATACTCCGTGAAGCAAAGCGGCTTTGCTGCTCTCCCTCCCTCCCCTTGCAAACTTGCACTTTGGTTACAGCTGTGGCAACTCGAGTGTGATTATCAGGGATGTTGTAGTGGGTATGGAGTCGGTTGGAGGGGGGTTACCCTTTTCAAGAGCTGGGCCGTGCATTTCAGCGCTTTGAAATCGGGCAGAGGAATATCTGGGCTGGGCTGAACCAGAGGCGCAGAGAAACGGGGGCTGATCCCGATGCTGGGACTTGGTGGGGTTGGGAAAGTATTGGGTTAAATCCCAACACAGCTGATCCGAACACAGGTTGCTAAGGGTTGCCAGACGGTAAGGATGGCTGCTGGATGCCTCATCCTCTTTAAGGCTGTGAAGACAGGCTCCGACAAGGCCGTTTCCCCATCCCGGGTATTCAGGGGTGCAAGACATGCTCGAGAGCTCTGCCAAGGATTTAAGAGAGATTGTGCACCTGAAGGTTTGTTTATCTGCCACGGCAGGGATGATGGTAGCTGCAGCTGCATCTCCCCCTCGTGGAAAAGATAGCAAAAATGGGATTTTGGTAAACCTGCAGCTGCTGGCCAGGGGTGTCTGTGCACAGGGACGGTGCCCAGAAATTCTCAGGTGAGAGATGCTCCCCCTGACTGGCTGCGTAAAGGGTGTTGGGAAGTTATTTCCATCCCCTTGATAAAGTCATCATCCGCTATTGTGGCTCTGCAGTGTGAGACCTGGATGTGACTTGAGACATTTGCCATTTGAGTGACAGACTGAAAAAAATTCTAACTTTAGGGTGGTTTTTTTTCCAGATGGTAAGACTTTCTTAGTACGTCTACCTACTACTGGCCCTAGCAAAATGAGAGCAGTTTTCCTTGTCTATGCCAGAGCTTGGGAAATAAAAGTTGTGATCCATGGAAAGCCAGTAATCAGATAGATGGCTTAGCACCTGAGAAGCACTTGAGAGCCACACGTGATTATTGGATTATTTTAAGGCTATTAGAACTGCCTTACTATGCTTCTGTGCCACACAAAAACCTGCATATGTGTGTAAATATATAGGCATATATCCTGTTAGCCTATACATATTTATACATATATACATATAAGTGTACATAATCTCAGAAGCCAAAATAGAAGCAGCTTTCCTCCCAGCAAGTAGAATGTTCCTATGGTTTAAAGCAAGAGAAATCTCCAGTTACAGCTTTGGGCTCCTAATCACTGTGCTCCTGAAGCAGCCACGTGAGCAGCCTCATTCATCTATTGATGGCTGCGAGAAAGCAAACAGGTTGTCACAGCAAATGTTCCTAGCCGAGTCCTAAAATGGCTTCTGTAGCACGAGGGTTTTGTGTCCAAATGTTTTTTCTGCTCTTGTTGAAGTGCCAGTTCTGAAGAAATGTTGAAAATCTGGAACAAATCCAGCGCTTGTCCTCAGGGATGTTTGAAAATTCATGTAACTTCTGAAATTCTCACAGGACGGACAAAGGAAGGATGCTTGTGATTCATTGTTATTTTGAAAACAGTCTTTGAGTTATAATTTCCATCGTGTTTCACTCTTCCCTTTTCCTTTCCAGGGAGTGAAGCCGATTTTAGCTCTTCAAGCAGCACAGGCAGTATTTCAGCGCCTGAAGTCCATATGTCTGCTGCTGGAAGCAAAAGATCTTCTTTTTCCCGCAAGTAAGCAAAGCAATTTTTCCTGAATATTGCAAGTGTTGCTAGTGCAAAGATAGACTACTGTGTAAGGTCTTGCAGTTAATACATACGATACCAGTACTGTGAGTTTTAAAACAATTTGGGTAACACTGTGCTGTTGGGCAGCACTTACACTGATGAGAACTGTGATACGAGAAAGGAAAAAAAAATGCTGTATTTGGAGCACAAAAATCATCAATCTGCCAGATCAGCTGACTGGTATTTTTTTGTTGTTTATTCATAACGAGAATGGGAGATCCAATCAGGTAAGGCAGAAAAGGCATCGGCTGGAGTGGTGGAGGGAACAACTGGGTGCATGTTAGTTAATAGCAGTACTTCTAACCAGTAACCTTAACCTTTTGGTCTTATCTCTTTTTTTTCTCTCTGTAATAAATTGTCAGCTCGGCATATACCTTTCCACATCATGACCTTATTTTTTGTAGGAAGAAGTAGACAATATTGCCTTTGATGCTTTTTTCTTAAAACACCCTTGCCCAACCTTAATATAACTAAGCCTCTATGCAAATTTAAAAAATTATCATAGTCATCTATCTACATGAACCTTTCATGAAAGATTTCTGTAAGATTTCTCCCTATCATGTGTGAAGGGCAAATCCAAACAGCTTGCGAATACAGGGGCGTTGGGATGGAGCAGCGTGCGTTGTGCTCTGCCCACGCAATCCCTGCTGCTGACATTTTTTGGAGTAGGTGGAAGGAGTTCGAATTGCCAGGACTGGTTTCCTGCCCTTTGTGGAAGAGCTGGCAGGCAGGCTGGGACCAGCAGCAGGATACCCGTACGCTTGAGTCACACAGTCGTCTCCAAGGTCGCAGTGTGCCCCAGTGTACAGAGATTGGCAGGACAATGCTTAATGAGCGGTTTCCTATCTGTGTCACGAGACTGTTAGAAAAATAAACATTACTTAACCTCTCTACATTAAATCTAACAAGTAGTTACCGGCTGTGGGAAAAAAATAGTACTAAGTATAATGTGAAGCTCTAAAATCACCTTACTTTCAGTAAGATTATGTGTCATTTCATATATTATTGTGCATTTAAAAGTAACTTTAAATTAGAGCATACTGACCTACTGAATTGAACAGAAGTCCTATCTAATCGTGCTCCTTTAAATGCATTGCTGTGTTACGCACAGTCCGTGCAAGTTGTACCTCACACCAGAGCCGATGCTGTACTGTAGGAAGTGGAAAGAGATGTCTCCTTTGCAAATACGTTCTTTTTTAACTGTTTGACTTAACTCACTATGAAGCATTTCAATGTTGTCACAAACAGTCCTGCACTTCATTGTAAAATAATTATAAAATCACCCAGACCGCAGCAGCGTGGTGAAGGTTTGCAGCAGCCACTCAACCATCTGTTCCTTATAAACTGTTCCATTTTCAGAGAAGGGAGGAAACCAAGTCAAACAATTTTAAGAAGAGATTTTGCTTCATAATTCTGTGGTATTTAGATTTTTATGTTCAAGCCTTCTCTTTTGTTGGCTGGGTTTGCCTTTTTCCGTATTTTTTTTTTGAAACCTGCCCTTTCATTACAGTTTAGAAGAAGTTCCACGGGAGGACAGAGGTAGTGGCGCAGTAGTGCAGGAAGGCAAACCAAGCGAGCAGGCGAGGAACGCACCCCGAGAAGCCGTCCTCAGAGCGCCCCAGCCCTTTGGCAGCTCTCGGGCAGCGCAGACACCGATTGCTTTCAAGCACACACAGTTGACAGTCAGATTATTTAATAAAGAATGGGAAAAGAAAGGTAGCGATGTATGAGGGAAACTGGAAGGAAGAAGGAAAAGGCCGTGCTTTTCTTTGTCTATTGTAATACCATTTCAGCCCGCTCGCAGTGGGGTTCAAACTATATCTAAACAAATGAATAGCTGACAATGACAGCTGAAGCACCCAGCATGCCAAAGGCAGAAAAGAACAGGGCTCAAACAAAATCTGTTTTCACTGCACGCTGTGAGCCCTCGGGCTGCTTGCTGAGCGGCATGAAAGCAGCCTTACAGCAAACCTCCGTGGACGGGCATGTCTCCGCAGGCCTGGCTGGGGACGGCTGAAGCATGGTTCTTTTGGCACTAACCCACACTGCAGTCCTCTCATTAGTTAATGGAGTCAAAGGTTCAGGGAACGTGTATGATCTGATGGAGTCAGTGGGAACTGTGCTATCCACACGGCCGAGGTTTCCCTACATCGCATAATTCAGACTGAGAGCCCCAGAGTCGGTGAAAGAACATGCAGTGGCTGATGACTTCAGGACTTACTTTCTTCCCGGCCACTCACAGTTATCTATCTGGTTTAGTGTTTAGACAACTTTGTGTGTAAAATAAGACACGTAATGGATTATGTGATGAGGATATTCCAATATGCTTTAACCATTTTGGTTCCCCTCCAGTCGTGGCCCTTATGGTCGGAATAATGGATCCTTATCCTACAAGTCTGGAGCCAGCCCACCTGCTTCCCGTGAAAAGGACCCTTTGTCAACACTGTGCAAAAACCAGCTGAGTCCTGCTAACATCCATCAGAGTTACAGGGCTTCTTCAGCCAGCAGCAGCAACTCAGGCTCATACAAAGGAAGCGACAGCAGCCCAGTGATGAGGCAAGTCTTCATTTCAGCATCCCGGCGTTCAGCGCACTGACTTACCTTCTCTGCGCTGTAACGTGGGATCAGCTGTATGGGTTGCCGAGCGGGTCACCTTGCTCCTCAGCATAGGTGTGACTCCTCATATCGGTGGCTTGACAGTCAGCAGGGTGCTCCATCCCTTGTAAAAGCTTTATTGTTTCAGCACTGTGAAATTCAAGGTTACTTTTAGTCAAAGCCCTTTGTAGTTGGTTCTCACTCCAAGGCAGGCTCCTTCATGTGGTTTCATGCCATCAATTCTCGTGGGGATTTACTGGTTCTTTTGTCTAAGGGTCCTTTCGCTTTGGAGAGAGCTGGGTGGGGTAGTATAGAAAACATTATACGTTTGGTTGAAAATTCACCCTGCCCAGCCTTGGACACCTCCCTAAGGAGTGCAGTGTACAAGACAGAGAACAGATACCTGCCAGAGCATGGGACACATACTGCAGAGAAGAAATTGCCACCACGCTGCTGCTCTTTCCCTCTCTTCCTCTCTCAGCCAACTCAACAGCCAAGCGTGTCAGATACACACCTAAAGCTAGATAGGATGGATCTAGGTTTCAGCGTGCTCAGCTTCGTAACTCTCGTGTGGAGCTGAACTCGGCCCTTACACTGCCTTGCCTGGCCATGTCTACAGCTGGGTGTCCTTGCCAGTGGCCCGGCTGCCTGCTCTTGGACACACCACCCATTTCGGGTGAGGAGATGGTTAGGTATTTTAAAGCTAAATGTCTCATTTGATGTAATGGCACTGAAACCAAGTACAAGAAGTAGTAAATTTTTCACTATAGCCACAAATCAGCCATTTCCTCAAGTACTTTGATTTGCCAGAGGAAGCCACTTGTGCGGACACTGAGGAGCCCCAAATGAGTCAAGCTTTGTATCGGTCAATGGGATGTTTTTCTTTTTGCCAGGACTGAAGGTGGTGGGAGTGGTGTTATGTGATGGTTTGTTGTTTTTCTTTTCAGACGATCAGGGAGATACAATTCTTGTGGCGAAAATCACAGCATTAAGCCACAAAATCCAGAGCAGTATTTGACTCCTCTGCAGCAGAAGGAAGTTACAGTACGTCATTTGAAAACAAAGCTGAAGGAATCTGAGAGCAAACTTAAAGAAAGGTAAATTTCACTTCAGAAATCAGAGTTAGAAAGATTTATTCAGGAGCATTTAGGGGTGGGAATCCGGAATGTTTATACTCATAAAAGTTTTCATTAAGAAATGTGAAATATGATCAGTCTGATTGGGTTGTTTTCAGGTATTTCAGGTTTCGTAGCGTTCTCAGGGAATACGTACCATGCAGTTTAGTTATTAATATAGCCGTCTCTTTTCCCTTTTCTGAAATTTCACAACAGAATACTTTTAAAGGATAATTTTTTACCAGTCTGATTTAGCATTGAGACCTTTTATATATAAAACAGTTTCTACCTGCCAGTATGTATTACCTTAGCCTCCTGTGCCTCACTCAGTGAAATATGACAGTGTTCAGGATCTAAGTGACAAAAACACAAGCAGGCACACAAAGGGGGCCAGATGATCCTTGAGGTTCCTTCAACCTGGTGTTCTATGAAATATGACCACAGATGTCCCCCTTCTCCCCTACTGAAAGAAAAGCTCTTACACAAACCAGGGTACCCACTTGTGTTTTTGTCACTTAGATACTGAATTTTTCACAATAGCCCTTTGTATGGACGCTGAGCAAAGAAGTGACAATGTGCATTACACAGCAACAGATGTTGTCTCTTTTACTAAAACTGCGCTCTGAGAGCTGGCTTTCCAGCACACACAACCCAAGTGGGCACAAAGGGCCGTTTGAATGGAGCCCCACGGCAGAGTCCCAGGGACCCTGTGGTCCAGCTTGGGATAGCCCGACCTGTGCGTCTGCGAGGGTTGGATCTCACGTAGGGGCCCCCTTCCCCCACTTGCCTGCAAGTCAAGGCAGCAGCCTCTGGCTCCGCGCTGGGCAAAGCAAGCCAGGTGCCTGCAGCCCCGAGCCGTCCTGCTGTCCCCGGCCAGCCTTGGCTCTGGATGTTCATGACGAGCTGCTGGCAGGCATGGGGGACGCATCCAGGCAGCTGCTTCTCATTTCCTCCAAGGCAATAGGTGAGATGTTAGGTGCTGTACTGGTCGGACCTAACCTAGAGGCCACCACTTGCGCCTCAAAATGTCTGGGGTCACAGCACAGCCCACAAGGCTGCTGGCCGTATGGCGACACTGGTGACTCCAGTTAGCAATCAGCCAGTGTGTCTTGGCAGCCAGCTTACATCTCTGATAGGTCTCTCAGAGGTGGCAGCAAATGGTGCATGGAGGAACGTGCTTCCTTCTCGGAGCACCTCTGCAGCATAGCCATCCCAGTGTGGTGGAGCCTCACGTTGACTCTTTAACTGAGCAGTCAGCAGAAATGTTACAACATTTTTATTTTGCTACAGGGAAACAGAAATACAAGAGCTCAAAGCTCAGCTGGGACGGATGAGGGAAGACTGGATTGAAGAAGAGTGTAACCGCGTAGAGGCAGAGCTGGCCTTAAAGGAAGCAAGAAGTGAAATTAAACAACTCAAGCAGGTTATTGAAACCATGAAAAACAGTTTGGCTGAGAAAGACAAAAAAATTCAGAAATACTTCATAGACATAAACGTTCAAAACAAGAAACTGGAATATCTGCTGCAGAGCATGGAGATGAAGGATGAGCAGTGCCTGGAGTACACGTGTGACTCAGAGGGGAAGCCGTTAGCATTGTGTGCCACAATGCCAGACAGCCTCATCACAGAGGACCAGGCTCTGGAGGAGGTGGCAGACAGTGGGCTGCTTCTTAGTGAGGACACAGCTAATGGGACTGATTCCTCTGAAGAGAATTTGACCACCACAACATCTGAGTTGAGTGATCCAGCTCTCGCCGGTTCTGCTGTGAATAAAGAGATGCTTGAAAATGTTCTGGATGAAAAACTGACTTCTTCCCAGAAGGAGGAGAAAAGCAGCAACGTGATGGTGGAACAGGCCATCCAGACTGATGTGGTGCCGTATAGCCTAGATGTGGAGCAGCTCATTCAAAACATCTTCAGAGCTCAAGATGCCTGTCCTCTAAGCCCGCCTTCTTCACTGAAGGAATTGAGTGAATTTTCTTTTGGAAGCTTCAGTGATTCTGGCATGGTAGTAGACTTAACTCCAACTGATCCAAACTCTGCCATCCTTTTGTCTCCTATGGAGTCTCCATGCAGGAAGGTGGAGCACAGAGTTAATGAAAACCGTTTCATGAAAGAACTTGATTTTGCAGAACCTCATGATGATGAAGCCTTTGGGTATGTCAATACTTTCTCTCAGACAGGAATAAAGAGGAGGTACTGGAGCGGCAGTCTCCTCAGAGATGTTCTGGCTGTAGCAGCCCCTGTTGTACCAACTATCGTGTGGGCTTTCAGTACTCAGAGAGGAGGAACAGATCCCATTTACAATATCGGAGCATTGCTTCGTGGTTGCTGCCTGGTGGCTCTGCACTCTTTACGCCGTACACCCTTCAGTATCAAAACCTAAAGTCCATTCTGTCCCTGGGCACCAACTGGCTGAGGCAGAGAGAAGGAGGGATGAGATGGATCATAAAACGCTATTGTATATTCTGGCAGAGTCCATAATTTTGCTTTTGACTATTCGATTTGCACTATAAATCGGTTTGAAAACATGTTCCTTGTTTCAAAATAAAAAAAGGTGAACTCTGTAGTTCCACAAGATGTTTTTAACTAGTGTTTTTGATAGTACTGCTGCCTACAGAAGTAGTCCTCCTACTCCCAGGCACCGTGTCCCTCTCCTGTCCTGATGTCTTTCTGGTGCCAGCTCATCTGCACAGTGAACATGACCAGGGAAATCAAGGACAATTACAGCTCGGCGTCTTTCATGTTTGTGTGCTGAGTTAGCGTTAAGCTCAGTCCCTTTCCCTGGCTGGTTCCCTGGGCAAATGTACAAGGGCTTTGCACTGGCTCAAGGGTGACGCGAGATGCGCACGGGAACAAATGGCCAGAGAAGGGTGGAGTATTTCTTTAGCCAGCACTAACCTAAAACTTTTGTGAAACTACAGTGTTAAGTGACATGGACACTCATTCTCCCTAAGGGTATCACACATGTGCTCCAGAAAGCATGCTAGCGCTTTCCATTTGTTGTCCGAAGTGTCAATTAAATTTAGAGGTAAAACCCATATTCCCAGGCAGCTTCCAGCACATCGTTCGTGCCTGTCTCGTGTAGTGCTCTTCTCCATCGTACAATTGCTCGAGCATTTCACTGGTCTTGTGCGTATATGGGGACTGTAACCAAAAATGTACGTTGTTGGGAGTCTTGAAACTTGTTACAATGATAAGTATAGGCGTAGGCACACTTTGAATCTTACTGTTGTTTTAAAGTCTTAACGTATTGAAACCCAATAGTCTTTCGAGCCCTTTGAAATACTATGTATAAATGTATTGTGTTTTAACTTATTGTTTATTTAATTGCTTTGTTGTAAATTACCTTTATAATCACAAGTTCATTAAAGCATGTTAGAAATGTCAAACGTGTGTGAGTGTTTTATTGTAGCAAAGCTATAAACCCACCCCTGGTCTCAGCTGAGCTGTCAGGCCCAGGCTGAGCGGGAGGAGGCACTGCATGAGGGCGTAAGGAGCCATCAGAGCCGAGCTGGACTGAGAAAACCCAAGTACAGCTCCAAGCGTAAGCACTCAGCCAGAGAAGGCGGCTCCAGTCGGTCTGCGGACACGCATGCCACCCGCTCTGCTGCACACAGGCTGCATTAACAGATGCAAGTGACCTAATCTGTAACCCAACCCAACCTTCTGGAAACTTGTAACTTCTCATTTCTGCACTCCCAGTAAAATATCAGTCTTCCTGGCATTTAACAGAGGTCCAGAAGGCCTCGTTTAACCTGGCTGAGAGTCACACAGTCTCGGTGTGCACACCGAGATGCAATGTGACCATCAAACCATGAATTCTCCGTGTCCAAAACGTGGGATCTGTGCATAGATCAGAGGAGTACGACATGACCCAACAGATGAAACAGCAGGGTTCGTCTGGCTCCACCCAAGCTTTCAACACCACTTTTGGCAATTTAAACCTCACTGCCCTCCTGTTTTCCCCCTCAGCAAAGCAAGAGTAGTATTTCCCTGTGCAGCCCAGAGCAGAAGAGGTCTAGTGAAGCCTGACAGTGCCGTGCGTTGCTCTGCAGCTTTTGGGAAGAAGAGAGTTACTTGTAAGGCACAAGGGAGGAGGAGTAGTTGGCCAGCATGCAGGCATCATTTGCAGCACTTAAAGAGTGGTACACACTGATGCTTACAGGGGCGACTCAGAGACCTTTCACGTCCCTATGATGGTTCTGGGTTCTAAATTATTTGTATTTGCAACAAAGATTCAAGAGGGTTCATTGAGCATTATATTAAGGAAGAGAAATCTAACAGACAATTTGTTGTAACGTAGTCCCCAAGAGGTCACAAAGATGGCCATGACAGCATCTTGCTTTCTTTGCTGATAACTTCCTCTTCCATGCTCTCCTGCCTTCTTGCGTTCCTGCAGGCCAGCAGGTTTAATGTGAAATTCCATCGTTGTGTAAAATTTATCATTCCTAGATATCTCCTCTTGAGACTGGAACACATGACAGAAAATGTTGTATTCCTACTTTGAAGTATGTCTGTTCAAGGTAGAGAGCAATATTTCATACCAAATATTACCAATTTTATTACAATTTAGGATTTCTCTTTTACAGCCACTATTGTTTAAGTGATCTTCACGTAAGTGGTGGTGAAATGGAGCATAATTTAGAGGAAAAAAGTCATCTTCAGTTCTAGGAGAGACATTCACCTGCAACTACACGAGTTTCTTCTGCAGCAAGAGGCAACACTAGCACAACCCTACACTTAGGTTTAAAATTTCAACCGGCCAAACTCATTTCAATCCATGCGTTGGGCAGGCTCCATTTAGCAGCAGTGTTTTTAAACATGCTGTTTAAGATACAAGGCGCTAACACCAGAATAACATCAAAGTTGCTTCCTGCTCTTAAAAAGATTTTGTGGTCTGCTCATTTAACTATGCTCAGTGAGAGGTGACAGAATTCCCATCGCATTCCTGATAAAAGTCCTTGTTCTGATCTCTACCCAAAATTCACCTTGCTTCCAAACTTCCACCTTTCCTCCTCCCGTACTGCAAGGATGTAGACAGCTCAAGGTACCCATTGTAAGAATGGTCCTGAACTACCATGATAAATGCTCCAGTCCCAGACTTTAGGGGATTGGCCTTCATTCCCCCATCCACAGAGGACATACCAGTTGTTGCTACAAACATACCATCTTAATTTTTTCCCCCTCTAGTATTTTGCTTTAGTCTTAGTCATGTTTCATCTGGATCCTACCAGTGCTGTATGGAGTACCTAGGGAAGGACCATCAGCCTCCACACAGTTCAATAAAAACTCCTATCCTTTTTTTCTGAACCTAGAAAAGGCTCATACCCACACCCATAGCGCACTGAAGTCTCTTCTCAGAGCGTGCAGGTGGGGAGGACAAGCAGCTCACAGGGTAAGGGTAAAAGAGCCGATGTCGGCTTGAATTCAGGCTTATAACATAGGAACCAAGCCAGCACCTTCCAGGGCTCAAGCAACGCCTGTTGATAACACCATTATGCATTTTTCTTTCTAACCCAGGAAGAAGCAGGCCTTTCCTTAACATTCAGCTTAAAAGGTACCTAACGTGCCCCTGAGGTGCTGAAAAGGCTGGGGCTCAGGCACTGCCCACCTCCCCACCAGATTCACTTGCAACCTTACTTATGTCCACTCTCTCATAAGGCTGTTCTTAACTGCTAATTACTTACTCATTTCTCCTTCTTTTCCCCCTCAAAATCAACTCTCACTCCTAAATCCCAACCTCTGGAAACATACTAAAAATGAAAGCACTGTTTTATATATGTTCTACATGAGAACAAGTGAGCATTTTGCTCCAAAACCCTTCAGACAAATGAACACAGGACGCTGCAAACATGAACAACTATAGCACAGTAAAGGAAAGGAGGATTTTTCAGTCATACTGGCAGGTCAATTCTCCATAGTCCTGTGAAATCCTCCAGAATATATGCATGAAAGTGCATATTGTTGCCTTCTAAAATGTATTTTAAAATTTAACATTTCTCAAGGACTTCTTTCATATTTGAAAATTGCTGTCAAATCAGTTGACTTGTGCAAGACTTTAAGCAACATGACAAGCATACTAGACGTTTTTAAAAACTTCGTGATTAAGGCTATTAAACGTAATTCTTACCGTCTTGTTTTCTCAATAACTTATCATTTAAGCAAAACTTGTGTCAGAACCTACTACAACTTAGTTTCAAATTCTATTCTTCTAGGCAGGCATGATCTAGTCAGATTCCCATTCTTTTACAACTTCACTGTTCCCCGTATGCACAAGGAGCAAGTCTCAGGAACAGAATTTGCTGTCTTCACTCACCTGTCACAAGGTAAGAAATCCATACAGCCCATGAATTCTGGGATAATAGCACAACACAACAGAACATGGAGAAGGCATTCCTTGACGCTCCGAGCTGGACATAAGAACCACATAGACTCCCCTCCTCCTGTACACCTTTCCTTCCAGCAGACATTAAACTCCTCTTCTTCATTGAAGCACTGTTGTCTTCTACTGCTTATTTACCATGCACTTTACCAGAGAAATTCCAGTGTAAATACATGCAGTAAGTATATAAAAAAATTGGAATTTGAGAAGTGCTTTCAACTAAACTGAGAATTTTCACACTAGCTTTATTAACAGGAGGGCATAATTTTTTTTTTCCCAATTATACTACCTATGCAACAAGTATAAGGTGTGAGGATTTTTTTTCTTAACTGTAGGAATTAAAACAATTTCTGCTAGAAATACAAATTTACCAATACAAGTGATTAAATTGCTCCCCTACGTTCACAACATCAGCCTTCATAAGAAAGGAACAGTGTGCACCGCTGCTTTGTAGTGATGCCACTGCTGGTGTCCATTGCAGTGTTGTGTGTAAATGGGCATGGCAGCACAGGAAGCTGCAAGTGACAAAGTGACAAGAAATCCACTTTAGTGTTCAGCTGTAACTTGTGCTCTACCATAGCATACTCTACCAGGAGTACATTTAGAGTTGCAGGTCATCCATAACAAGTTACTTTCTTCTGCACAGGTCAATACGATCTCCCATGGGAAACTCAAAAGTATTTATAAACACTTTTATAAAAAGGCAAAAGCAGACATTCTTTATCAGGCAGGAAGCAAAAGGTTCTTTAAAACTGTTTAATTACATGTTTCAGGTAAGCACAGACAATACAGTAGATTTCCCACCACTGAATATTTACATTCTTTTCTCTAGGCTCGAGCTGTTCATTAAGAGTGTCTTTCAATCAACATCCTTGCTCAATCACTTTTGCTGCAAAGAAGGTGCTGGAATAGAACTATTGCAGGAAACATCATTCCATCAAGGCATGATTTTCTGGGTTTTTTTCCTCCTTTAAGAACCACCTACTAGTAGTTCAAGATATTTTGGGAGAATCCTGGCTTCCAAGATGACCTGAAGAATGCATTGAAACCAAGCAGTGTGTCCTAGAAATACTTAAATCAATACCAATATGTGTGTTGTAGAGCTGAAATTCTCTTTTTCACTGGCACTGCCATTGATGCCTGGTTTCTGTTAGGACAGTTTTACACCAATTTTGTTTTGTTCCTTTTTCATTAGCCTTTGGGCCTCTTTCTCCATTTTCTTCCGTTGTTGTTCTGCTGCTCTTTTTTCCCTTTCTGCTATCTTCTGTTGTCTGTAATCAAACAAAACATGAATTGATAAATAACAGGAATCCAATTTTCAGCATGGTCATACCTTAAGTTCCTGTCAATAAATAGGTTGTTACAAATAATAAAAACAGAGTTTCAGTCTACTGTAGTTAGGCTCAGAACAGTTATTCTTTTATTGTGCTGAAGTCTTTTTTTCAGAGTAATCTAGTCTTAGGCAGTAATGTTTGTTCAATTATTTTACAATCTAAAAGCCACTCAATTCTCAAAGATTCAGAGTAAGTAAATTAGAGTATACGACAGTTACAAGGACTAGAGCTATTTAGGGGAGGAAAAAAAAAAAAATCTACCTAATGCTCTGAGTTACAAGATTACCTGTCTTTTCAAATTCAGACCAAAACCAGTTCTACTTATCTAGAACACTGACTTGTGTCCCCCCCTTCCATCATCAGTAGTTCTCCTCTTTGTAATGAAAGTACTACAAACATTTTCCTCGTCATCAGATGAGATGATATGTTCTAATACTCCCTTTCGCATGTTCAGGATCTGTGTTGTACTCTATTGTTCAGTAAAAATATAAACAATAGCCTTTAAAGAAATAAAAAAAAAATAATAAAGTCTTCTGTTGTGTATCCTTCTAGCATTATTGCTTATAAAACCCCAAACATCACTATCTGCTAGCTCACAGAATCTGTCTACAGAAATAGGTTTCCAATTTCAACAAATACACAGCTGACTAGAGCAAAGGAAAAAACAACAACACAAAACTCCACTCATTTTATTCCCCCACTTCAGCTAGAAGACATCACTGAGCGGCACAGGGGCTACAGCTGGATCCCTACTCCCAAGTGGCAAATTGCAGCTCTCTCCTCTATTGCATAAGCAGTAACAGAATGGTGTAATGAGGTCACTTCTGCTTTGGGTTCACTTCATTAGACATGAAAAACTTGCTAAGTTGCTTGTAAGAGGACTTTAAAAATAAATATGAAGCTTCATTAACTTGAAAAGGTAAAATTTAACACGGATTCAGTAAGAATAAAGAATTGCTTATTAAAAGAAAATAAATAATTCTAATTGACAAGGCAGTAAGGAGTTAACTTTCAATGAATCTAAATTACCTGTGCACATCCATTTAAACATGTAGAACATACAGAACTAAAAACTATCATCACCTGAAGCAACTGTCTCTGGTAGGTTCCAGCTATGGACAAACTGCACACACAAAACTTAAGACACATTTGAGGTACAAAGACTACATATTATCTTTGTATTGGACAGAAGAGGGACTGGACTTACTTAATACCTTCATGGATTCCCTTGATTGATTATTAATGGCTAGAAGTTTTCCTATACTCTATTAAGCTGCTCTGCTGTCTGTCAGGGAAGAGTGAAATTAGTCATTCACATCAGGATCTACCTCCCAAGCTAACGGAAGCCCATACTTTTTTTTTTTTTTTTTTTTTTTTTTTTTTTTTTTTTTTTTGAGATCATGACCCACTATTCTACATTCCACCAGAAAGCCAGATAGTTGACAGTGTGACAGTGCTGTCAGTCTAGCACATGCAGTGTAATAACATTTGCCACTTTACTGTAGCATATTTTCTTATGTTCCCCACACCTCTGAACTGATACAGAAAGGAAGAAGCTGTATGTACACCAGCCAGCATGTAGAGCCAGTGGAATTCCAAAAAGTCACAAGGCGTTAAGCAATGCTGCTATTCATCTGCAATTATGAAGTAAGGAAAGTCACAGCAGACCATGTTTCTTTTCCCACTATAAACTGCACAACACAGACCTCCTCTGCACAGAGCAGTGGTTTCCATGCCCTCTACCGGCTGAATAATTTTACCGGACTCCAGTTATGCTCAAATGAGAAGAAACCTTCACATAACCTCAGACAGAAGAACTGAAGTCACCAAAAAAATATAAACAAGTAGCTTACCACAAAGTGATAACTTTCCACTGGTCTTTTACTTGGGTCATTATTCAAAACATTGATCTCTATTCCAAACTTCCTGCATGTTTTCAACATAAAGTTACTACCTTTCAGGTTCAGAAAGGTTTCATTTCTCAATAAAGGAAAAGCCTACGATGAACTGCAGCCATATCCGACTCACTTACAGGTTCCAAAGCAAGGAGTTCAGCAGAGTTTGGATGGAATGGTATCAGTTGTTTCAACCAGGAAAGTATTCATTCCTGATGTCAACCTTGCTTTGCATTCCTAACGCAAGTTATGTCCAAAAAAGCCTAACTTCTCTGATTGGTTAGCAGAACACAAGTTATAGTCAGAACACTGTTAGCACACATTCTTATTCCGGTATGTTTTTATTTACTGTATACCTTCTGAATAACTGTAATAAGAATAAATTCATACCATTTGGTCTTTTACTTCAACACAACTAAAAATGTACCAGCATTTAGCTGAACTGTTCCCACTGGTAAAAAAACTTTACTGGTATTAGAAAGTCTGTAGATACCTATCTGCACCTTTAATGTACAGAAGAAGTTCTAACTAACTTCAATTAACTGAAAATCCAGTTTATTATCCACTATGCTGATACATCACTCACTGGAAAATTTCAGTGCATCCCAGCTTAGAACCTGCTGAGTAGTGGGG
>VFFE01008050.1:3487834-3584957 GCA_008921705.1 Burhinus oedicnemus
CTACAGAACTCGGGCACTAGCAGCCTACTCCTCCGCAGTGTCTTTCAGCATGCTTTGATTCCAGGGAGCATTTGGCTTACTATACACGCTTAATTCAACTGTTACGCACTAAGCCACCAGAGACACCACAGGATACAGTTTTCTCTGCTATTTAGCAGGCCACAGCCCATTTTTGCATGATTGATCAGTACTCCGTTACTACACAAAAATTATTCCAGCCTGATACTTCTCAATACTAACTGAGCACCAACAGGTACCCAGACACAGCTAGCTAAGGAAGATCCTTACTTTTTCTGCACATTCATTTCATTCTCAATAAGCACTGCTGGAATACAGTCAGCATTAACACTCTGGAGGGGGACTTCATCCCCCATTTAGCAGTCTGAAATCTTCAGGTCATTTTGTAGACGAAGATGCAGTCTTCTAGCATTAAGAAGAGACTCCAAATCACTTCCTTATTACAGTCTGTTGAAAACAGAGCCAGGCCTGTCAAGCACTATACTTAAGTTTTATGTTAAATGTCAGGTGTTAATTACACCACAGATGTCTACTGCAAGAGAAACTGTAAACCCAGAAGGTATTTCCTATCAATCTTGCTAAAAATCAGCCAGCACTTCCCTCAATTACAGAAAAACATTGTAATTTGATGTGTCATGAATAAAACAAAGGTTTTACTTCACACAGCTGGGATACAGCCTACACAATGATCACTTGTACTGGGGTGGCAATTCATAGCTGGCCAAGCAGTATTAATGCAGTTACAGTTCTGATCATGTTCCTTCTATTTACCTGAAATATCTGGACACACACACATCCGTTCTAAAACAAAGTTTGATAATTTTTAGTGGGACCAGGGAGGAATTCTATGAAAATTAACCACTTGAACTGAAGCCTTTCAATAGTAAAGATGTCAGGCTGAAATCTTTAGAAAAGCTTCAACCAAATAAGACGAGACTTTGAAAAACGGAGTTTATGGGAAAGCCCCAGTGCTATCTCCAGGTAAGAGATTTCTCTTACTAAGTATTCTAGAGCATGAACCTGACAATTGGCAGACAACATGCCTTTGACCATCCTGGGAATATCCACTACACAAATTTCACACTCCAGAAATAAACTGGCATATGCACACACCAGATTATTTTTAGTAGCTAATTTGTATAAAACAAGTCCCTGCTTCAGAAGGTTTGAGTACTTCTTTTCATAGTCCTAAAAATATTGGTAATGGAATGTGGCAAGGGTTAAGTAAAGTACAATGCAGCCTCTGCAGTTAGCAAAAGTAGTTGTTTCATTTCTCAGTTCAAAAAAAAGCAGTATTTTTCATTGCCTTTCATTTTCTTTGTCTGGTGTATCATAGATTAAATCTCAGTAGACTGCACTTTAGAGATTAAAGATCTTACTGAGCCTATTGATATTCTTTATGGGAAAAGGTACTATCCTTGGAACAAAAACAGCCCAAAGGCACATCATTCATATCACAAAGGTTGTACTTCTATGATACATTAGTGAAAGACAAAGACCTGAAACAGTTTCAGTACTGAAGTTAAAAAAACCCCAAGATATTGACCAGAAGATACGCATAGAGGTATTTGATTAAGTATACAAAAATATTTGCATTATAACCCTATTTGCACGTTAGGCTGCAAGACTGACAGAATTAGAATTGGTTGAATTTATTATCTATCATTAACATGTCAAAAGTGTGCTGCTGACTTCCCTCTTGTCTTATTCTGCTGGTTGAAAAAAGTGAATTTTTCCAAATATTACAAAAAATATTTCAGCAGAATCCTTTTTTTGAAAAAAATACCTTTTTTTCCCCTTTAAAGATTTACAGTTCTAGACTGTTTTTTGCATATATCATGTCCTTATTTCATATTGTCACTATTGTCCCACTGAAGCCATGTATTTGTGATTTTGTGAGTAGAATAAGAGCAGTTTAGGAAGCTGGAGCCGTCTGAGGCAGGTTATCTGATGACGTAGCAAGCAATTAAAGTTTGATAAAACCTTGAAATGAAACGAAACAGGTTAACATAAGTTGCTGCCAATTCAAATCATTGTGTGTGGTTAACTCAATCTGCATCTCTTCGCCTTTCATACTTCTTCTGCATGTTCTTAAGAGGGGGAGAAAAAAAAAAAAAACCACCACAAATGGAACAGATGAAGTATTCATGCTAACTTTGTGCAAGACACTGATGTTACATTCAAGCCTTATCAGCTAGTTTAGTTAAGTTAGCTAGAAAAGCATAGCTCCTACAGGGATTCCAAGAACACCTTTTACCCTGAACTATTTTTACTTTACAGCACACAGTTACGATCCTTTTTATAAGGACATCCAGTGGTATTTTACTTAACCAAGTTGAAAGATGTTATTTGTACAAAATAAATCGCTGGGCGGGGGGCGGGGAAGGGGGAAGCACGTTGTTGGGTTTTTTTGGAGGGATGGGAGGTTAATGTGTTGTTCCAATGTTAGAGTGATTGTCAGATTTCCCCTACTACCTCATCTACTAAACTGATTAGATACAAAATGTATTGTGCCAAGTACCTGTTACACAGAGATCAGATGCATAATAATCATTTGTCTTAAGAATTGTTTAACAATTCTTAGTGCTTATTAGAAAGGTGTTAGAACAAACAAACCTGTATTTGATTCTTTTACATGTAAGAAGTTTACATGATGTTACATTACTTTCAGTTACCTAAGAACTTCTTCTGCCTGCCAGGCAGCATCTTCCTCTTCTTCCCAGGCATTAGTATTTTCTTGCCAAGTATCCAAGTCTCCCAGTTCAGGCTGAAACAAAAGAAGAGATGCTCTAAGCACATGGAAAAATTAGATAAAACACATTTATTTTTAACTTTGACGCTTCAGACTTCCAGAAATATTTGAGATATGACAGTACTTCTCAGCTTATTGTCTGTGTCTTCCTCTGCTCTAATACTGACTTTTTCCAGTTAATTGTTGGGAGGTTTTTTTGGATTCTATTGGTGGGTAACAAAGGAAGGAAGGAAATACTGGAGTGTGTTTTTAGGAAGAAGATTGAGCAGATGAAACGAGTAGGTGGTATGACCGCTCTCTACTGCTTTCTGCCTAGACCCTTTTGTGCACTATGGTAATCAAAGCAGAAGCTCTGTTAAAGAAGGCAAAGGGGAAGGGAGGGAGAGCATCTCCTGCTAAACAGCCAGGCTGTTAGGTAACTATATTTTTTTCAAAGGATAAAGAGCAAAAATTAGGAGACTGTTAGAATACAATCCCTACAGAAATGAAGGGAGAAGTTAAAAATGGGTCCAAGATAATAAAGCAAAGGTAAACCCAGAGGCTTTAAAAAACAAAAAAACCCCCCAAACCTACTCTTTTGTTAGGCACTTACTGTGTAGAATCCAAAAAAATGTATAGTCCGTTGCTTTAGAGAACTTGCACGTATACAAGTGTTTGAAGCTTCTTACCTTTTTATCACTGATCTGTTAAGTTTCTCAGTAGGATAAATTAGTTAAAATTAGATTAACTACTTCATTGCTCAAATACTCAATTTTAAACAATTTACATTATTCCACAACTATTCCTCTTGCTCCCCACAATGCAGACCTTAGGCAGACTATTCCTTCTCCTACAGAACAGTCATTTAACTGTCAAATACAGGATCAATACTTAGAGCATACTTACAGACTGGTGAATAAAAGGAATATCTTGTGTAGCTGCCAATCTGCTAGAGAATCCTGTGTTTCCCTCCGGAATCCCAAAATTTAAAGGCTCTCGTTTTTTAATAACTATCTGAAAATGTTCAAAAAAGTAATGAAAAGCAGTTAGTCAAAGCACTGCACAGATTCCTCAGTGATCATGTAACTCTGTGCCTGTGAAGGTACAGCTTACACAACACTGCACTGTGTCTCACACCTGCTCACGTTATGGAAGCTGTACAGCCAAATGAAATGACAAGTGAGAGAAGCTAAATGCAGAAGACACAATAACACCCTCCTCCCCCCATTAGCTTTTTCTGTAGTCACATGGAAACGTATAACTGTATCAAGACATAGAGAAAGGACAGAAAGAATTAGAGATGAAATAACCACATCTCCCAGTACTCATATGAGCTGCGAGTTGTATGACATGTTCCTTGGAGAAATCCTGCTTCCTCAATAGGTCACTGTAAGACACTACTCTTGAGGATACTGCTGTCTGCACAGCTATACTGCTTTGGCACACAAGCTGTCTCAACTACTTCAATAGCGTAGCTGTGCAGACAATTTAAGTTTCAGTAGTTGCAATGTAATTCACTACCACATGAACTGGTAAAGCTCTGTACCGATTTGTCTGAAAAACATGCACTAATGCTTCTCCTAAAAGGCTCATCAGCAAATTTAACATGGTTGCTAAGATCATGTATCCCTTACTTGTCTTGACCTCAAGACACAAACTTACTCACTTATTTCATTTAGCCTACTTTGAGTCTCTGCTGCTTCCAAAAGAGGTGGATTCACAGCTCCACTGATCGTAAAAATGCTAGTACTAATGCAAGAAAGGAAACAGGACTAGACCATCTTACTTAGCAATCACAGACTCTGTTATTTGACTAAAGTTCCATTTCCAGACATTATAGGTATGAGTGGTAACAGGAGTAGATTCCACGTCAGACCTTGGGGTTTATACTGAGCCCACATTCAGTAGAAATACAAATGCAAATTCGTATTTAAGAGGAGTAAGAAGGCCAAGTAAGCAGGAATGTTCTTTATGGTGCCTGCAGTCATCCCTAGAGATACATTTAAACTGTACCCGGTATAAAGTATTCATACAGCATAGACTCTTCTTGAGTTTTGTTCTGAACCTGAAGCTCACTCTATTAGGCAAAAAGTATCATTAGATACAAAGGAGAAATCTACCTCTCCCCAGTATTCCCTCTGGCCCACAGATTTTGAAAGATCAAAATCCTTAGCAGAATTTAGTCCACCAAATACTGCAGATCCTGAATGTACAGAAAACTGACCCAAATACCATCTCCAGTTCATAGGACCACAGCAACATTCAGGTTGGAAGAGGCCTCAGGAGGTCTGTAATCCAGTCTCCTCCTCAAAGCATTGTGAGCTCTGAGGCTGATGAAGGTACTCAAGGCTTACCCACTTGAAAACTTCCAGAGATGGAACCTGCACAACCTCTGTGGTAACCTGTTCCAGTACTTGACTGCCTTTGTTGTGAAAAAGGTTTTCCAATCGACTCAAAGCCCTGTAAGTACCCAGCTGGAAGATCTCCACATAGAAACAAAACTTGCAATTACCAGAAGTTTAATCAGCATTTATTTATGGTGTTGATGCTCTTGTGCATATGCCCTTCTGTCTTGTTTCCATAAAAAAAGATGTTTGAAGTGCAAGCTATTTTGAAATATCAGCTCCGTAATTCCAGCCTCCCCAATATAACTTGGTGAAAAAAGTAACCGTTGTTTTCTAAAACAGCAGTGCTGCCTCCTCAAACTTTAGGAGACCAGGACATGGAATGTCTCTGTTCAAATAATGGAAGGGTATGAGCACAAGTATCTTAGTGCAGTAGTTCCATTTTCAGAACTGAAGTGACTTGAGCATTCTCACATTATACTTCCCAGAGCCTTCACACTATGAAATTATTCATAAGTTTCCAATAACATTAAGACTAAAGACGTAAACATGAATTAGCATCACATTCCCTAAGATCTCAAAGACCAGTATTTTTAATTGGACATGTTAGACTACACATCAGCACCTATTCTCACTTCAATAGAACAGCTTAATTTTATCAGTAGCACCTTCCATTAGTTGCCAATTTACTTACAGCATATTTCAAAGCAAGGAAAATCCTCCATAAGTATAGTTGAAAGTGCAATACTTACTTTTTGAGTTTTCCTTATAGTTGGTGTCATATCTTTGAAATAATCAGGTTCCATTTGTTCCAATGGATTTTGCTGAGCAGCCACATTGCCATTGCCATTGCCACCTTCAACCTTCACACTGGTAGGTGCATCTTCATCCCACGAAGACCAGTCTTCTACTTCGGGCTGAATAGAAGTATATGGTGCAAGTTAATATTATCTGCAAGTAAAAACTTGTCTTTTTATATCTTGCTAAGAGATATATTTAATATTATATAGCATATATAATAATATTATATCTTTGTAAGATAGATACCAATCCTGTCGTAGGACTGGTATAATTACTCTGTTAAGCGATTATCTATTAAGTCACCTACCACTTAGGCAATTACCTGTTTAGGAACAGATGAATAATCCACTGTGGTTGGCAAAGTTATTTGGTCTCCACTTAACTTTCGCCCTCTTCCAGACCTGAAAGAAAAATGTAGGATTCCTCCAAGCTCTGAAAACATGAGCACTAAGTTTAAAAAAAACAAAAAGGAAGTCTGAGAACAGCACTACTGAAAATAGTCATGGCTAAAACATTAAGTGCTTAAACTACCTTAGTGTTAACTACTGCCAGTAAAAGTCTGCTAAACAAAGGAATTTCATCATTAATTTAAAGTGGTGTTCACAAGAATTTCAAAGTGCAATTTACTTTTCAAACTGCAGTGGAAATAGAAAAGAAGCAACTCTAAGAAATATGAAAATGGAAAAATAAATTCAGTTATTTGCATACAGTCAGAATTTTTAGATTGTCAGTGCTTATGAAGCAAACACTATCGATCTACATTTGTTCAAAGACAACCATTTCTACTGTAAACTGACAAATCTTTCTACTTGTCTTAGATGTTAAGCCTGTGTCTAAAAAATTGCTTCCTGAGCTGCTTGATTTGAAAGCCACTCTAAAGCACTTTTTCCTTCAAAATCTAAACAGGTAGTACAAGATTATGCAAGTCAACAGCTTCTGTTCAATATATGCTTCTACTTACTTGAAGAATGCTGTTTCAATGAAAGCATTTCAGCAACCATATCACATAATTTTAACTGAAAACAAACACCAATGCATTGCAAATAAACCACCTAGATATTTACTTTATGACAGCATTCAAAGATCATAATAACAAATAAAATATTTGTAGCTGACATTCACTATATTTTAAAACCTTAAAACACAAGAGAATGAAATTCAGGCTCACACTCATGTTTTCCCCAAGGAGTGCAAGCTCCTATAGCAAAGATAGTCATGTAATTGACGTCATGCAGCTTGGAAAAGTTAAGTTCTGTTTATTACTACTGATGAGAATAAAACTGGGAAACTGCAATTTGGAGTTCATATCCCTTAGTTTTACTATTATAGAACATTCTACCATCAACTCAGAATAGCTGAATTGCTTGTAATACCACGTCTGCTGCATACTGGTGAGTGATTAGATATTTTTCCTACTTTAAGCCCAACACATTCTTCCTTAGGAACGATCAGGTGCCATCACCAAATTTTCAAGCTTTACATAATTAAGTCTAGCCCCTTTAGAAACTGTTCCTTTAAGCTGAAAAGCAACACAGTTTAGGGGTAAAGGAAGGTGAAAACACCATTCCCTCAAACACATTAGAGGCTTCTGGTTTTGGCTGACTAAATTTAGTTGATGTCTCTAAAGGAAACCCAAACTTGGAAACATCCTCCCTCAGACCTATACAACATACATATCTTTAATACTATTCTAAGCCATCACTTCTGCAATTACACATATTTCCCTGTTTATATGATCTAGAAGACCCCACAAGTGACTTATAACAAACATTTGTCTAGCCAAAATGATTACACTGACATGGGTGAATGTGGGAGGAAACAGCTTCTATCACACAACACAGAAAAGAATATGCTACACAGAGCAGCGCTAAGGAAGGCTACATATCTTCTACAAAGGGAACGAGATGCTTATAGGAATGATTGCTTCACAACCATAATTAGAGAGATATCGATCACTACTCTGAATGCCAAATGCTTCAAGAATTCTTGGTTTTGTTTCTCCTTACTAATTAGCAGTATCCAGATTTCTCAGCTGGAGAAGATAACTAGAGATTTTAAACAGAATGAAGTTTCATCTCTTTATACTTACACCTTCTATTTCCTGGAAACAGTGAATTCAGGCAGGCTGTTGTTTATCAAAAAAAGTTTTAGCTAAAGAGATGACTACTATTATAGGTAGGTTTTAAGCTGACTAGAAAGATGCATGATCTCTACAGGCACTTGTTTAAATGAAAACTAATATAAACTATAAACTCTAAATAAGTACTAGTTCATATCCATTGAATTAAAATGCACATTTAATTAAATCACATTTGCTGGTTATCAGGCATACGCATATGCAGGGGTGCATTACAGGAAAACAAAATTTATCAAGCTATGATTTGCAGCTGACATTAAACAGGAGAAACATCTATAGTTAATGGACTGAACTAATTTGATCCACTGATGTGCTTACATGAAAGATTTTAAATTTTCCTTCTTTCAACTAATCGTTATTCACAGAAGAAAAGTTCTACTTTTTTACTCCCAAGCAGTTCCTCAGCTGTTTAAGGATTTAGTTCATTCAAAAGTTGAAAAATGGAGGAAAATACTGTCACTACACCTACTAAACAATTATCTGCTTATAAAAGCTATCTTAACACTTGGAGAGATGAAGAGTCCACATAATACAGAAGCTATCATCAACTCAGTGTTTTGACTTCTTTTAGAACTTGAACAGCAAGTATTCTTAATTTAATTTGGGATTCAAATCACAGAACTAAGGTTGACACGTATAGAGTTGTATGCAGCATTAAAATGTATCTTTTTAAAGCTTCCACTAGATCTGTAGTGAATTTACCAACCAGTTGAGGGCTTCCTCTTATTCTTGGAATAAGTAGATGAACGCAAAATAAAGTTATTTTGTGTCTACCACATTCTGTGTATACTTTAACCTCACTGGCAAAGTAGTAGTCATCATACACAAAAGGAGAATATATTTCTCTAGATTGCTATTTGTTTATGTAAAATAACATTCTGCAAGAGTGGCAAGAAGCAATGGCAGCACAGTGCTGAGATGAGTACCTCAGGTACTCTGCTACTGTACTATTGAGCTCTACTATTATACAACCATAACTCTTGAGGGTTTTTTGAATGCTTCTAGGTACTACACTGCTGCATACATGGGTCTACAACTCAAAAGAACACTAAGTATGACTTACAAGAGTAAGCAAAAAATAAGTCATGTTCATAAAAAAAAAAAAAGCAGTTCCCTTGAACTTTAATCACTCTCCTCCAAACTTCTGAAAGAATCTACAATAGGCAGAATGATGTGAAACAAACAGGCAACTGCTTCTTGACAAAGTGGAATGAGAGTCACTTATATTTATAATGAAAACCTACTGAGTGATGACTGGGTGGATGCTGCCATTAAATGAATCTCTTAAAAAACCCAAAATATCACTTGCCAAGTACATCTAGAAAATGCGGAGAATAATTTTTCTTAAAGTTTGACATGGGATAGTTTTAAAAGGCAATTTTAAAAGCCTGTCTTAGCTGTTTAGAAAACATTCCTCATTAGAGCTATCATACCACAAAATACACTCACAACTTTTGAACTCTGAAGGAATATGCAGATTAAAGAATGAATTTGACTGAGTTTTTATGCCTTGATTGCTTTGCAGTTAGTAAAATCAGAAATGGAAAAAGTGATGGCTGGGTGTTTGAAGAAGGAAAGAAGTGCAAGAACCTGTAATTAAAAAAGAAAAGGTAACCAAATTAAATAAGACATGTTTACCTGCATATTAACTTTTTAATGAAAGAAAGCACTGCTGCCAGGCAAGTACAGATTTTAAAGAGTCGAAACTGTGTTATGGCCATGGTGAGAAACCCTTCCTGAAAAAGAAAAAAGTTAGATGTAGAGGATTATACATCTTTACATAGCTCTTAAAGTCAATTTCCTTCATTGCTGACAAGCAAGAAGCATTCTATGGAACTATATTAATGCAAGGAAAGAGAGGAGGTACCTGGAGCAAAGACGCTACCTGCCTACTATTAGGACACTTCACTGATGTAAATAATACAAGTACCTAATGTATATGACCTTTAAAGAAACAGAGTATAATCACAGGTAAAGTCACAGTTAAAGACACTTTTAAAGGGGAGTGTGGGCAATCGATTGCAGTGACTGTACAGCTGATCTGTTTTAGATACTGGCAATAGCACTGAACACTAGCAACACATGGAGAACAGAATAATCAGTAAGAAGCTCATGCTTGCTTGAGCAAGCCTTACATATACAAATTATAAATTTAGTCATTAAGTCAAAACCAAAAATTGGCTGTTTAAATTTAGTTTCTATTTTCATGGAAATGTATGATGAGAGCAAACACTGTTTATTTTAGAACCAGTGTCACTGAAAAATCATCAGCAAAGAAAGACTCTGTTCATCCTGTGTGCACTATAGCACTAGTTAACCCCTAGATCTATCAATATCCCTGTGGCAGACTGGATCATGCTAGCAAACCCAACCAAGAAAAATTCATCTTTGGCTGAAGCCAATTACATTGGCAGCTATTTTTCAGTGTCAATTTGATAACCTAGAGAATTTATACTCAGTATATGGTATTATTCCAACAGATCCCCTCAAACAGGTACAGGCTGAGTCAGAATAATCTGCTGTAATTCAAGGATCTCTTTTCTGTCTTCTACAGGTGAAGATTTCAGAGTAAAGAATAAGAGGTTAGGCTTCACAAATAGCTTTTCATTGTATACATCTACACTTGTAATAACACTTTCTGTTGCAAGTTTAACATACCTTCTGGTGAGAAGAGAAGGCAGCCCTGTGACATTTTCCTCAGGCCATGAGTATTCCATGGAAGGACAGCTTGATTTCAAATATGCTATGGCATTTAAATCACTTTTTATATTCCAGGCTTTAAGTTAGGAAGAGTCAGGAAGGTGGATCATTAGGTAGGCTGCTCCAATACTGCCCTGAGGATTTTATTAAAAAGTACATAATGGGATTCGTGAGCTTCGTGGAGCTTAGATTTATTTTTTATTGGTGCTCATTTGCTAGATAATGTAACTAGTATTAAACACTGTAGTAATATAGTACTGGAAATATTGCTTCACAGATCAGGAATTTCTGCTACTGAGAAATTATACAGGGTGGCTATTAAACAAACAGGCTCATTTACTGTAAAATGGAAGGCTTAAGTCAATAAGCAACCCCCAAATTATAGACCACACTACCAAGCTGCAGCTCAGGAAAAAGGCCTCATAGGACACATTTCACCTCTATTTCAACACTAGTGTCGACTTAATCTCCTTTCATGGGAGACTTAAAAATGTAGAGAACCTTATACAAGAGTGGGTATTCAATAGGCTCTTCATCTAATGGAAAAAGGAAACAGTCAAACTTCCCACAAAGAATCAAGAATGGCAGACACCGTCCGACACATTCAGCTTTTTGTTTTAAAGCTAGGGCTGTCATTTTGTATTGTGTTCAAGCACTTCCTTACCTTCTGGAATAAGTAACTTTGACAATATTTAGGTGACAGGAGAATGCATCGGTCAAGGATTTGAATGATTCAGAAATAGTGGAAGTTAGTGAAAAAACAGTGGATAGTAACTAGATGGACAGTTCTCTGTTCTAAAGATAGAAAGTGCAAATTAACACTGAATTGGTGGAAGAAATTGTTATTTTTAGAAGAAGCAGCTAGAAGCCATCTACCTGAGATTTGAGGTATGAAGAGCGGGTGACCTGCTGAAATGGGAATAAAGGTACGTCTTTTCTGAAAGGAAGCTTGTTGAGAAGTTCACTCCACTGTTCTCTATCAGAATTCACTCTTCCATCAGCTTGGGGGGCAGGAATAGCAAAGATGTTAGAAAGAGTAAAGCCATTTCCCCCACTTTTTAGCCTACCTAACTGCCAACACTGGACAGTCCAGACAGATCCTAAATTAAAAAACAAACTATTAATTGAAAAGGTTGTTTTAGGAAGCAACCATTACTCAAAAACCTCTGCAGACTCAATATTATTTGTGCCTAAGTTCAAAGGACTGGGAAGTTTACTATGTAAGCGCAAAACTAAAACCAAGACAACTTTCAAGTGTGTCAGTTACATACCTATATGTATGAGCACTTATATATAAAACCCCATTTTTTCAACTAATTTTTTTTTAATATATCAAATTGCATACTGTATTGACTTCTCTATATAAAGTTAAACAACTGAAAAACCAGAATCCACAAGAAATCTGGCTTGCAAGCTTGTGAAGTCCACTGCTGACAAAAGTCAGCCACCAGAAGTTAATCCATTTTTCCCCAGGTCATTCCTTTACATGAGTGACTACACTTCCAATATCACCAGTATGCCTGTTTGGCAGAGTTCAACAGCTATCATCACTCCCCGTAACAATCAGATAAAGTGTCCCTCTCCACTTTCTATGTGTCCTGCCAAAATTTCAGAGTTATGATGACAGACACACACACACAACATCACATAATGTACTTGTGGTAGAGCTGCATTTCACTTCAACTGTGGCAGCACCAGGCCCTTCAAGACAGTAAGTACTGTTTTGCCTGCGTCTTCTCTGAGCTTTGACTGTAGTCTTCCCAATTAAGTTAAACTCTGTATGCTACAAATTGTCAGTTGCACAACAAGAGTTCCAGCAACAATATGCTACCAGCTAGCCATAGTAATACTAGCAATCATCCACCTTTAAAAAGTACTTTCATCAGTGTATCTAGTGCTAATTAAGATGTGAAGCGGTATATTTGCATGTATTTTAGCAATATGCTAAAAGCTGTTTAAAATAAAATCTTGAACCAATTACTGACTAAAGATTAGGATAAGTCTAGCATTCTCTCCAGTGTCTGAAACACCACCTGAAGCATTTGCATTGCTGCTCTAAGGACAGCACTACCCAAAAAGAAAAGTTAAAGGTAAGCTAAAGGTTTTGAGTTTTGTTTGGTGCCCTTTGGAAGGAAGGGGGTTGTGTTTGTTTGGTTTTTTTCTGAAGGTAATTAATTAATTATTTTTTCAAAGTTAAATAATTTTATATTCTGAAGCAGTTGTGTGAATTCAAATGTACACGGAACCTTAATATTTCCTAAGTCCACTGCAAACTTAATTCGCCTGATACCATTACACTAAACTTGTTAAGTGAAACAAAGTTTTCATTCTTCTATCATCCATCTTTCTCAAACACTGTAAAGAAGCATAGCCATGTGTCTTCCTTATCTCATGAATTGGAACAAATACCAAACAGTGTAATGCTAAATGGCAGGGCCACAACCTTCTTTCTTCCTTTTCTCCTCTTAAACCTTTCCTTGATAATCAATCCCAAAAGGAACTACAATTATATCAGCAGCCAACTATGACGCAGGATAGCACAGAGGCATATTAAAAAGTGGCAGTGCTCCAGCAAGAATCCTAGAACATTTAACAGATGGACGCAAAGGTGAAACACTGGACTAGAATTAAGAAAATCTGATACAAGTTGTCTGCCAGCCTGACACAGCCTTGTGCATATCGCACCTCATGCCTCAGCTTCCCATTTGTAAAATGGGACAGAGCTTTCCTTCTCCCATTACTGAGACTGCTTCTAGTGTATTAAATTTATCAAACTTACTGTCAACTAAACTTTTAAGTTACATTACAACAGATATAAATAAGCAAATAAATCAGGACACAAATCCTAATTAATTTAGCTCTAGCAGTTGGTACAGCAATTTTGCAACAGACACCAAATTTAGCTGGAGTTTGACTTTCATAGCTCTTATTGCCTTCTATGAGTAAAAAGTCACAGCAGTTGCTCACATGGAAGATGAGCACTGAAAGGATTAAAGCACAGCAGCAGCAAGATGTTAAACACATTAGAGCCAAGTCAGAAGAATAAGGCACCTTATGACTGAACACATTTTATGGATCCATAAAGGAAATATAGTGAAGGGAGGGAAAGTTCATAAGTTTATTGAACTGAAAGATTTTTACATTGCTTTCAGCTTGCAGCAGTGGCCTCATTAGAACTCCTGGCACCTCTGACTTCAGTGACACTAGCCAACAAACCATTAACGGCATGCATAGTCCAGCTGACTTAGTCAACTATGGTGCAATAAGCAAGACTCGCTGGCCATCACTGTACAATGAGCACGCTGTCATTTGGAGAAGCACTTCCTCTTTCATACCTAATTGCACACACAAACACCACTTAAAACAGTATTTCAAGAGATAGAGCCTATTCTAAAATAAAGTCACTTTGTGGCACTAAAAATGCTTTAGAGACTTGTTTTCTCCTAGTGAACTCATCTCGTACTGTCAGTGAAAAAGATGTCAAAACACTCATATTATAGAGCATCTATCCTGCTCTCCTCTGTTCCTCTACAATGCTGACTGACTTGTACTGTGTAGTTCTCTTTAGGTATCATCACCTTTGAAAATGAATTTCTGACTTGAATTATCAGTGCTTTGTGAATTGATTACATTTTCTTTCACATCAGCTCATCTGTGACTCTGGAATGAATATATGAAGACATCTTGGAAACAGTGACTTTAACTTACATTAAACATGGCTAACTAAATAGCCAAAGGATGGCATCTAAATCAAGACTAAAAATAACTTGTCTGAAACTGAAAGGTTCCCCACCAACCACACACCTACACAAACAGCCACAAAAAAAGCCTCACCCTCCTAAAGCAAAATGAGAAGTCCATTCCCTAGTACAAAAGACTAACATGGCCTTAAGTGCTTACATGTGTCAGCACCAAAACTCCACAAAAGCACCACTGAACCAGTATGTTTTCACTAGAACGGCTGATAAAAACCTAGCAAGTACCATACGGTTAGTCTAAAGTTTCAGTGGCAAGGATAGGATTTCTTAAAAGTTAATTTTGTATGAAATTTTACAAAAGTAGAGTGGCCACATCAATCTGAAGATGCCCAAGTAGGTTTACAGGGAGATGGAATCTTGTGAAGATTAGTAGATAGAGCTAAAAAAACATGTTTATTTTCAAGCACACAAACTCTCCTCCAAACATTTGTATATTACAAGATGTACAAAGACATTCTGTATTTTAAAAAAGGCGATGTAATGACTCAGGAACAGCATTCAGTCAGGTACTGAAATACACAACCAACATCTCCTGCATTTCAAAGGCAGCAACCATGGCTCTGTAGTCTAATGAGGAGGTTCCACTCCCCTCTTCCTGGATGATTTCTGTGTTTGTTTTTTGTTTGTGTGTTTGTTGGTTGGTTTTTTTAAATCACTTTCTATAGAAATATAATATTGGGAACACTGAGGAGGAGGGAAAAGCTTACTGAGTTTGATAAAGAGATAGATTAAATGGCAGCATGACTGAACCTTGAAGCCATGCTACTGTGGCATTAGAGAGAGGAGTGGAATCCAAAGGGAAGATTAGGAGGCATTTCCTTTTTCTAACTATGGGTAGGTGTTTGGGGGATAACCGTAAGAGGCACTGTAGTATCAACACTAATGCTCCAACTTCCAGTGCAAGCATCCTAGCCAGGCAGTTGTGAGGTAGCTGGGAGAGAAGACTACCCTGCCTATGATTTATGGGAGCAAGCTAAGTCATCCAAGGTGCTTAAATCCAGGAAGAAATTTCAAGACTATCAGAAGCTGCAGAAGATATCAACATTCAAGAAGGAACGTTTGTCTTTCTAACAAAAGGCAGTAAGAACTGGTGCACACTGTTGATTCCTAAGTTATTCCTAGACACCCAACACTCTGTTATACAACATTTGGAGTTTCAACTTTAAAACATGCCACTCCTAGAGCCATAAAACTTCTATAGTAATACCACTTCATGTCACCCCTTACTCTCTAAGAAACAATATAGTTTCAATATTGTTAATAATGTGAACTCTTGAAGCTTTCTGTTCAGAAGTTCTATTTTTCAAGGCAATGTTAGTTAAAAATAGAAAGTTTATGTCCACTGACTAATCACAGTCATTCTTTGACAATTCCTTATCTATATATGCTACTGCCTTCTGAAAACCAGCATACAGAACATAAAGACTGAAGTCATGCCATCCCATGATACTATACTACGACTTTGTTCACGTTTGCAAGAAGTCTTTGACATAACGCGCTAATTCATGTAACTGACTTCGCAACACTGGAGAAGTTCTCAGAACCAGAGTTTAACAGACCGCAGTTCTGTTCCAGTCCTTATTAGTCATCCTGGACTTAAGTATCCGTATCTGCATGGAAAGCCAGAGACAACAAATTAACACACTCTGTTACTACCACAAAATCATCTTGCCACATCTGCTGTCCCAACAAGCACCAGCTATTTGCAATCACAAGACATGCTATGCAAGATAGCTTAAAGAAGTCTTTACAGGGCACGTCAGTGTTTCCAGAGTACTCAGAAGGACTACAAAGCAGCAAGCTATACTATTTTTCATTAGATGTGCAACTGAGACACTTACATTGTGAATTCACGACCATGAAATAGTGCCCCACCATTCTAGAGAACAGCCCAGGCTAGAGTGTTATCAGAGGCAGCACTGAAGCCAGATGGTAAGCACTTAAGTTTTCTGTGACCTGTTAGAGACTCTTAAGTCTTTAAGGGTGTACTAAGGAACTTTAACTTTTACACAACTTGTCAGTCAGCATGAACAAAGAAAAATTTCAGACTAGGTAACCCCACACACTGCAGTCCCAGAGTCCCTAGAAAAAACAACAAAACCTTAACACACACCCCACCCCCAGCTCTGACAGGACATGCTTCCCCCCCGCCCCTCCTTTTCCGCAGGGTGCCAAATCTCCCAGTCCTCAAACGCTGCCTATCTAACTCGTCAGTCACTTCATGTTTTTCCCAGCCGGAGAAATTCCCCCCTGTCTCTGCCCCAGAAAAGGCCCCGACCAGCCGAGCAGGGACACGGGGCGGCCGCGGGCCTCTCGCTCCTCAGGGACGGCCAGGCAGGCCCGCCGCTGGGCGAGAGTCGGCGGGGCGCAGGTGGGACGGCGGCCACACCACTCCGAGGCCAGGGCATCCCGAGCACAGAGAGGAACGGGGCGGAGGCGTTACCAAGGCAGAATTGCCAGGGCCTGCCCCGCGGCGGGAAGTCGCCGAGGCCGGGCCCCCTGCTCAGCCGCACCAAGGCGGAAGCGGGCACCCGGCGGCGAAGGAAGCGGCCCCCCCCGCTCACCTGCCCCAAGGGGGAGGACTGTCCGGAGGGCGCGGGACGCCAGGGGCCGAGGCGGCCGCTCCCGCAGCCGCCGCCCTCGTGGGCCGCCCCTCATTCAAAGCCAGGCGCGCACGGCTGCGCTGCCGCCTCCCGCGCCGCCATCTCGGCCTCCTGTCACCCGGGAGACGGACCCGCCTCTTCCGGCCGCGCCTCTTCCCCTCGCGCCGCCAACAGCCGCTCGCGCCTCTGCCCGCCGCTCCCGCCCTGGGCCGTTGAAGCCAACGGCTGCTGAGGTGGCCGGGACGGGCCGTGGCGACGTGGCCTCTCTACGGGGATAGCGCTCGGCAGGCGGCATCGCGCTGCCCCGCGGCCCGCCCCCCGCTGGTAGCATTCACTCTCTCCCGCCCTCCTTCCCTCCCGCGGCCCGGCACGGCGCCTGGCGAAGGCCGCCCTGCTCCCTGCCCCGCCGCCGCCTGGCCCCCGGCGGGGTTTGAGCCAGGTCTTTGTCACTTCGGGGAACTGTGGTAAAAAAGCATCGGTCTTTAATGTTACCGGGGTGCAGCAGATGCGATTGTAAAGGTATTCCTATGTGTTTGGCTAGATGCTGAGCTGTAAATTTGGAAGCTACTGAAAAAGTAAAAAATGCGCTGAAGTAGGTTCTGATAGGGCGTAGCCTCAGCTGGCAGCATGTCTTGCCAAATGTCTCAGGTTGTTCAAAATGCTTCAGAAAGTGCTTGTGCACGTGAACTGGTTGGCCTCCGGGTACAGTGTATTCATATTCATTCACTGCTGATGTGCAGAAAAGGGAAGGAGGAAGATGTTAGGTAATCTAACGTAAGATTTTTCCAGCTCTTTGTGTATGCTTCCAGTTGCCTGACATTTGACAGATGAGGTAAAGGGAGGCTTTGTCCCCTTCTCACTGAGAGGCCTAGTCAGCTTTGAAGAAGGCGGCAGTGATAAAGTCCCTTCAATTCCAAACCATACCACCCAGTTCTTTCTGCTCTTTATCTTCCCTTAAAGTCTTCCTGCCAGTAGAGCTAACTTGGTAGCTGCTGTTTTCTGTACTGTAGCTTCAGGCAGTGAGGGGCTAGATGCTAGTAGGATGGCTCTTGTGGGGAGGCACTGGTGTCATACAGGGTTCCTTCGTTTCCCTCTTCCCATGGCCTGACAGACACTGTAACTGCATTTCCTCAACTCCATCAGGAAGCAGGCCCCAAAGGGACAAGGGGCCAAGCATGATAAGGCTGGCAGCAGGGCAGGGGCCTTGCCAGCCAGAAACTGAGCCAGGCATGCTGGGGGCAGCTCAGAGAATCAGGACACAGCTGTGGCCAAACGGAAGGGCTGCACTACGACGATGTTGCTCAGGTGGGCACTGACACCCTTATGCCTGCAGAACCTGTGTTCAATAAGAGAAACTCCCTATATGCAATGCTGGTTTTAATTTTAAGCATCATTTCAAAACCATTTGTGTAGCAAAGTTACACCTTTCAACATAGCTTTCTGTCTAAAGCAGAAATTGGAAAAGAATCTTCATCTGCATTCACACATAAAAGCGAAACTGTGAGCATGGCACACTGGAAGAGGTCAGGTTATGAAGATAGTGATGTTTCCTTTGAGAACACATTCAGGTTTTGGCATTGCAGTCTATATACTCAATAGGGAATATGCTACAGTGAGAATGAAACATTTTAAAATATGCACATAAACACCCACACTTAATATAAAAACTGCCAGAGTGGCTCACCCACACTCTCCCTCTAAATGCACAACAGACCTGTGTGTGGCTGTTGCATTAATGGGAAAAAATCCCGGAATTTGGCAGACCACTAATGAAGAATAACTGTCTTCATAAAAACATAATTATGCAACTTCAAATTTAGGAATAATACAAACATAATTTCTAAAAGAAGTGTTTGCAAAAATAAATACTTCTCTGTTCAAAAATGTCATTAACCCTTAGCTCTTAAAATTTTAACTTGGATTCCTTTGGATCAGTTAGTTTTCCCAAAGAGATCCTCTTAAATCTTAAATATTTAATTGCCACAGTAAATGTAGTACTGCTACAGTAAACTAATAAAGTTTGTTAGGGAACTACATTTTTTAAAATTAATACTTTTCTTTTACAGATATTAAGGATTAAACATAGCAATCACATCGCCTGGCAATTTGCAAGTTTGCTTGTGTCACTTCTGTACATCTAAAGCAATTTCATCACTTCATGGTTGATTGTTCCACAGCCACTGGGTTGATGTCATCCTGATACATTCATGTTTCTATTTAGTAACTTCATTCTGTCTATAAAAGGGATACAGTCTCTCTTTCAATATGAATTCTCCTTCCTATGATATATGTGCTTCATTTACTTGTGTAATCTTTCACTGTTCAGTCATTTGTTAAAGCTACAAATAGCTTTTTTATCTAAGGGTACCTTTCCACAGTTGCAGTGTTGTTGAATTGTGCTGTAACCCGAGTTTTACATTTGCAGAAGAGATTTTACCCTCGACAAGTGTTTGATTCTAGTCAAAGTAGTGTTCTTATAGTTTAAACCACAGAAAAATTTCAGTTTTTTACTATAAAATTCAAAAGTAAATTTCTGTACTGCTGCTACATTCTGCTTTTTGAAATTTCATCATTAACTGTCTTGAAACTGTAGATGAGAAGGGGCAGTTCCATCATTAGATACATTTTCCATTCCTTTGTAGTATTCCTGACCACCTATTTTTTGTAAAATCTAAGTATTAGCCAAAGAGTTTGCCTAAATTTAGGCAAATGTGTATCCTAGCATGTATGAAAATCTGTTCCCTTTCCCAAGTAAGCAGGCAAGTAGCCATGAAAGCCTCTTTTCTCTCTAAAGGTCTTCCAGGCTGAAGCTCTACTGTCCACTGTCTCTGCCAGCATACCTTAAATTCCTTCACTCGTGCACAATAAGGCTTGATATGTCTTGTAGTGGAAATTTCCAGACTGGTGGTCTTGGTGAGAGGCCTTTGTAGGAAAATTCAACAAACTGACTTTAAACAACCGTGTAATATATAAAGTGAAAAGGCACACACCCAAAGTAATTTTTTGGAAGCAGTGGCCAAGAGAGACCAAAGAGCAGCAGTGACTGCCCAGGTCTCCCTGAGCTCAGAGCAGACTGTGGAAGTTTGACCTTCTGCTGGACTGAGCAGTTTCCATTGCTCCTCTGAGAATGATCCAGGGCTTCTGTCTCCTTTAGCATCTCTCTGCAAGGCACTGACCTTCACACTGGAGCCTGGCCAGCTGACGGGACCTTCTTGGGCAGAATCCCCACTCAGCCTAGAGGAATACCCACCTCAGGTTGAAAGGGGCTGGTTGGTTGTTCAGTGCTGTGAAGAACTTGGAGGTGATAAAGAATGTGTGACTTTAGCCTGATGCTGAGAAATTTCCTGGGTTCTTCTCTCTGCTGACGGCATTGGCTCCTCCTTCCTAGGATGTTTCTGTATTTAATGATGACGAGTTAATATACAGAATCGAGGCTGGGAGTAGGTACCAGAACCCAGTTTTCTCTGTGCCTGCCAGGCGAGTGAGCTAACCAAGAGCCTACAGAGCCAGACTTCCTTTTGCCCTCTCAGTTATTATTTTTTTCACAGTAGCACAAATATTGGAATTCTGCTTTCCCCCATAAGTCGTGATAGAAAAGACTGTAGCTTGTTAATAAGGCCATTCTCCCAGGAGGCAGGAGATTTAAAGTGAGGGATTACTTACATTTTGGAAGGTCAGGAAGGAGGTGACCAACCTATCTTTTCTCTTTCCCAAATAAAGAATCTACCAGCTATTTAGATCTTGACTGTGTGATTTAACTATTAGGCTCTATATACAAGTAATCCCAATTATTTTGTCTTCTTTCAGCCAGATCCAAAAGAAAGCAGTGCCAGCTGCTGCACTTTGGCAGGAAATAAATCCCCTCAATAAGTGCAAGGTGTGCTTGGGATTTAGATCTTGGGGATTAAAGCATTCTGTTCCGGCTCCTAGATCTCAGTTTCCTTTAGGTGACAGCTGAATGCCTCTGCATACTTTTAGGTGCAGACAACAGGGCAACTCCAGCATGTACAGAGACAAGTTTGTGAATAGACTTAACTTTGCATCAATAAATGTACCTACAGTTACAGTACTTCGGAACTTCTGGAACTGCTATTTGGTTGCAGTTGAGCAACCAAATAGACAGCAAATGTGGATATTGGTGCTTAAACTCCACTTAAAATGTATTATAGGTGATTATGATCCTTATTGGCTCTCAGTCGTTACTGATTTTAATAGATAAAACTGGTGCTTAAACTAAACTAGAAAACAGTATTAGAATTGCCAGAAAAAAAAATTAATTCCCTAGCTTTTTTATATGGGAAGAAAGGTTATGCTTTGTATTCCTTATAATCCTCATATTCCTCAACTGCAAATAGGGAGAGGATAATGGGACCTATTCTTTATACAACTAATTTATCACTTTATTACTAAATAGAAAATCTTCCTTTCCATCCTGTAGTACGTAGCCATTAAGTAATCTTGCTTGACTTAGATGCACAGCCTTTCTTGTGTTTCTTACTAAGGAAAAAAGCATTATATGCACTAAGTTCAAGTTATTAGAAGATGGATCCTAGGCACAGTGCTAGCATTTGAATTCAAATCCTCTAAATAATTGAGTGTCTAGCATGTTGCTTTATAAAAATAGTTATCTACATGGATATGCTTGTGTGTGCATGTCTGCATGCGTATGATTTGCATTTAGGGAAATAGGAGAGAGTGCATAGCATGGAAAGATAAGGTCATGAAATTTTGTTGGGGAAAGCATTTAGGAAAGCAAAGAATTTTCTTCCTAGTTTTTGTTTTGGGCTTTTTTTGAGGTGGGGAGAATCATGAAACTGTTCCTTCTTTCTTCATACTTAAGCATTTGTTAGAAGAATTTCTACCTATTTGTAAAATGTGAGTTTCCTTTCTTTTTTTCATGCCCTTTGCCAGATCTAATCATCTTGTTTCAATAAGAATTATTCTGAAGTTTGGAAAAGAACTTAATAGAAAAAAAAACTTTAAATTAATCATGAACCCTCCCTTTTTCCATTTTAAAACAAATCAATTCAGCAAAGAAGATCTATGTTAAGGCTCAAAAACTTTAAAACTCAAGTTCTTATCTGAGCATCTATGTGCCAAGACCAAGGGGCTGTTGGAAGTGCTGAGCTCCCAAAAACTGACTAAAATCAATGCCAGCTTCAGACAAACTTGACTGTCTCAGTAAAATTTGGTTTGGGACATCTAGATCCCAGTTTTGATGGGGGGAAAAAAACAACAGCTGGTTGTCATATATATATAGTCTAGAGGATACAGCAATCAAAGGAGAGAAATGAGGAAGTGAAATAAATACATTTTTTTCATTCTTTATCAAGTTTTCCTGTTTACCTCATGATAGTGAGGAAGCATTTTAAGTCATCTTTATCATTGCAGCAGTCAGTAGGCAGAAACCAGGCGCAGATGACACTCTGATCTTTATTCAACAGAGGAACAACAGTCCTCTTCCATCCATTGACTATTTGATGAAACACCTCCTTGCAAAAAATCTGTCAACAGGTATTTTGAAATGTAATCTGAACTACTCAAATATTAGCAAACTGATCCAGGATTCGGGCAGAAACTTTTCTCAGAATGAAATGTGCATGAAAAAGTTAACAAACAGATTAGGTAGATAGGAGCATTTTTCAATCCAAGTTACAAAAAATTATTTTATAATGCTTAATTGCTACTGCCACTTCCATTGTAGATTCCCAGGGCATTGCATTCCACCCAGTTACACCTGTACTGAGGCTAACAACTCCTGCTTGTGTTCAACTAAAGCAGCTTTTCTCTTTGTGGAAACTTCATTAAAAGGTTCCCCTTGGAAAGTGTTAGAAAATAGCAATTAAGATGCCACTCAGTTTTTCCAGAACAGAGGATTTAAAAAGGAGAGGACATTTATACAAATCAGTGAACTGCTCTGGACCTTAGATTTTTGGGGATGCCTTTGTTTCTTTTGCAAGGGAGCAGAAGTATACACACAGAGTATTTATCCTGATTTCCCTTTGTCAGCTGGAAGAAACTGAGCTGCTGCTGCCAGCTCCAGGATACACTCATGGGCGAGTACTGCATTTCCCGAAAGTTTGAGTAACTCAACTACAGCAGCTCTTTCAGAAAGGCATCTTGTGCCCAGGAAAGCACTGAAAAATGAAGGATCCACCATATTTCTTCATAGTTTGTTCCAGTGATTGAGCAGCTGTACTTCTACAAATGCCATCTTGTTTTAAATTTGAATTTGTCTGACTTCTATTTCCATCTGCTTTTTATGCCTTTCTCTGTTAAAGTGCCCTTTGTTTCCTGTTTTCTCCCTGAGGAGGTTGTGCACATCCAACCATGTTTTCTCAGCTTTCTTTTCAATAAACTAACACTGGGAGATTTTTAAAGCTTAACTAGCAGTGCTAGCCCTCAATAACTCCTTTTCCTCTTTCAGTGCTCCATTTTTTCCTTCTTTCTTTCAGGCTTGCGAGTGTCAGTCTCACCAATGCAATATACGAAGCTAAGATCAGTGTTATGCTCATCTCTGTTCATGTGTATTCAAAGGCCCCATGGAAGCAGATGAGGAGTTTTTCACTATGATTTCCAGTGTCATTGCTTTCCAGGGAATTAAGTGTTGCTTTTGCCCTCTGCACTAGATGTAAAAACTCAACTCTGTGCTGAGTTTGTACACAGGCAGTTGATGGGGGCCAGCCAACGGAACAGGCCAGGTTGCTCTGCCCTTGTCAGTGTTCACCCACAGGCCACCAGCCACAGATTTTATCAGCAGCAACTTGATACTTTACCTCAGGGTCAATGATTGAAAGAATGGATGACCTCTTTCCTAGTAACTCCGATAAACAAAAATCAGCAGGGATCTCTTAAAAGGATATTTTTTATGACCTACTACTAAATCACTTCACTAGGTATAAGGTAGGTGTAAAGAACATTTTTAAGAATAATACTGTTCAGATGGAAAGCACCACGCTAAGTGTGAAATACACTAAAGCGAGATTAGGCCTTTTCTCATTCCAAGCAGAATGCTGATTAACCTATTCATTACACTGAAGTGGTGAAGTATAAATTATTTATGAGGAAAGGAATTTATTTTTCCTTATTTTGGGCTCCAGTCATTACAAATTTGGCGCTGCAGCCACAGCTGTTTCTTTGAGAAACTGAATAGCTGAGAAAAACAGGCCAAGTAGAACACAATTCTGATTTCAATTGCAAATACTTAGAAATTTAAAGAAAGCCAGCAGGTAAAAGCATTGGATATTATTCATTGCTCCAGTGAAAACTCAATCACTAAGTAAGTTAAAGCCAAACCATCAAGGTACCACAATCACTACAATTAAACATATTCCATTATGTGAAAGAAAAGATGAGGACATGGGCTAGGTAGTGCAAAGCTGTAACCCAAAGGACCCTCCAAAGAGACGAATTGAGAAGCAGCAATAATTTTTTAATAGCACTTGTGGATTCTTACTGGATTTAAACAGACCGCAGACATACTCTCCAAGTGATAAAGGTCTGTATTGAAAGATTATGGCAGTAAAAAGAATGAAGAACAGGAAAAAAAGAATAGAAAAAAACCTCAAACAACTGAAAATGCTGTGGTGGCAAAATGATAAGGCTCTAAGATGTGAGTGCAGGTTTGACATCTCAGCAGAATTTCTTGTTGATGTTCCTATTTTATAACATTTTTTGGCTGGACTATGTCAATGTGGAGAAGTATTCATGGGGAAATAATTATCAAACAAATTAGAATCTAACCAGTTTCAGTACATCGTGTATTTCAGACCCCTCAGGGCCTGACTAAGGGAAAGGCTAAGCCAACTTTTCTCTATTGGTCTTTCATTGACAGCAGTAGGAGAATTCAATTCACTGTCACATAGAATTTGGATTAGTGCACATCCAGAGCTATACCAATTTACTCTAGCTGACCCACTATTTCAATGTCAATTTACAAACTGATTTTATTTTTTACAGGCTTGTCTACAAAAAGACCAAGCTGAAGCATTTACTAGAGCACGTATACAGGGCTGCCATCTAAAAGACGTATATGCCTGTAGCTGAGGTAATTCACATCAATCCTAAATTGACACTTCTTTGCTATCTAGTTCTAGGTGCGCTCTGCCTTTGTAAGGAACAGGTGTATTTCATGACATTGAAAATGCTGAAATTTTGAAGAAAAAGTAGTTAATGCATCTATCTGGTATGGAACTGTTGTGGTCAAACTGTCAAACCAGGACAGAAACCTTTAACAGCACAGATCATCTTATTTTTCAGTGTGCAAAAAAACCCCTCAACAGGACAATAATGTTCTGGCTGGATCCTGAGTGTTACCAATTGCTTTCAATACTCAACCAAATGAGTCGAAACTGAGATTGTGCAGAGAACAGTTTGCAAAACAAACCACCCTGTGCATCTGAGAATAAAACCTGCAGTTAAAACAAAAATATGAGGCCACTAAGGGGACCTATTTATTCCTCAAGAAACCGTCTCCCATTGCTGATATCACCCCAAATGTAACTTCAGTCTTAGAAGATCCATTAAGATACCTCTGGCCAGTCCGCTCCAGTGTGATTTGGATCTGCAGATGTTAAACATGCTTTTTGCCTAGGTACTGAACAGAGGCTGCACTAGTGTGATTAACAGAATTCACTGCGGGAACACGTGGCATTGGGCTGTTTCCATCAGAGAGCAGCCAGTGTTACCCTGAGTCGGGAGCCGCTGGTGCGTGTTTGGAAGGCAGTCACTCCCTTCTCCATCTTCTGGGTCTCTGAATGCTCTTGCATTTTAAGCCAGCCTGAAGAGAACTTTACAAGTTCTTTTGGGAAGCATGTGAAAGAGCTATTTGTCAAGCTTTTAACTTCAGATTGGTCAGCACAACTTTCTGAAAATTCAAATGGCATTCAGTGTTCTGTGCCAAGCATGAGCTGCCTACAGAGGAGAACTACACCGCACTTACAGCAAATGCACTTTAACTGTCATCTTCTAGGTGGAATCTCAAATGTTTACTAATCAGACAACAAGCCTTCCACAGTTCGGTGTATGAATACCTTAAGTCTGACCCTCTCCCACTGCAGTGAAGGAAATCAAGTGGAAGCTCTGAAGCGAGTTACTGTGTGCCCATGACACACTGCAGCCATTCATCAAGCAAAGACTTAAAGTCACATGCAAAACATCAAAAGAACATCAGGAAAGACCTTTAGGAACAAAAGTGTAAGAATACAGAAGATATTTTACAGCCTTGCCATATTTTAAATATACACTCAGCCAGCATATATTGTGCTAGATTCTGTGAAGAAACATTCGGTACTCCATCAGTCACTAGCATTGGGTAAATCAAGTCTAGAATGAAGAGCTCAGAATAAATATAAATATATGCAATTCAAACAGAACATATTAATTGCAGATGAAGTTGCAATCAAACATTGAATTAACATACACGATGCAAATAAACTTTTTTTTAAAAAAAGATGGGCTTTTAAGTGGAAGAATTAATTTTTTTCTGACATCCACCACTATTTAACAGTCTAGTGACAATGACATACAGCAAGTATGTTCAAACTGACATGAAGGCAGATTTAAAACAGTACAGCACAGGCCTTCAGAAGGAATATCTGTATAATACAGCAGATCCCTGATCCTGGCTGCTGCAATGTTCCAGACTCAGCAGGAACTCAGTCTTCTGTAGATGAAGGCTCGTCTTCTGTAGATGCCCACTGAGCATCGATATTGCCCACTTTATACTGACTTCCGTCTAGTGACAGCCTTCACCTTGGGCTACTGCTAGACTCTTCTCTCACGCCTGTTGCCCAACGCGCCGTCTGAGCAGACAAGTCAATAAAACACTCGCAGCCGGGCACTGGTAGTCCTGCCGCTGCCATTTCATCCCCGCCCCGTGCAGGTGACCAGCTCAGCCGCAGCCTGCCCCCCCCGTGAGCACGCAGCGTGGGAAGCAAGCGCTTCGCTCTACAGCAGGGCGCGTTCTTTTGGAGCGGCGGGGAGGCGGCAGCCGGGCTGGCGAGCAGCGGGGGAGCTGCCAGCGCACTGCCCACGCGTGGGGCACGGGTGCCCCCCAGCGGCTCCTCGGGTAAGCGCGCGCAGCGAGGACTGGGGAATGACCCAAGTCCACTGGAGCAGGCCCGACTTTCTATGCACCGCTCCAAGTGACAGTTTTTACAGTATTCTTCTAATTAGGAGTATGAAGATTTATGTTGAGTCACTTCATTTTTCACAGTAGCCGAGTCATAACGGTATGTAATTGCTCAGTTTCTGCTTCTCCTCCTCGTCATCATGTATTAGACACCTTAAATTGAAGCTGGCAAAAATTAGACGTTTTCACTTCAAAGTCCCTTTCCTGATCCTCTCTATTCATCAACTTTATTTTTGCAGCTATTTACAGACCTGGCTGATGTTGCAGTTCCAGATACAAGAATTTACAATGCATCCTCTTAAGAGACGTACATTGGCAAATTATTGCATCACACTTAAATTTCAAAAGCCCCAAAGATCCACATAATTAAGAATTACCAGTAATATGGGCAAAGCTAGAAAACAGTAGTTGTTGTGGCTCAGAATAGTGATGCTTTTCAATTAAATGTGAGGAGAGAATTATTGATGAAAGATACAACTGCCTTTTTTTATTTGAAGAATTCAACCTGTTATGAATTACTGAGCAAGTATTTGCAACACAAGTTAGAGACTTCAAACCACTCACTCTCTGGCAAAGTACCACTGAGGGGAATGCCACCAACATTGTCATGTAGTCTTAACTTCTTCACGCTGTCCAGCTACTTACTCAGGGAAAATCAGAAAGAATATGCTCAGTAGCATGTCATAACCAATTTCCCACAGACCGTTTTCCCCTTCTGCATTTGTAGTTAACATACTCATTAGTCATGCTTGTTTTTTGAAAATCTGAGCAAGTTTGCACAACCATATAAACTTATGGATTATTAAAAACTGGAATAGGTGACACCATATTACAGTGCACTAATAGAGAGAAGAGCTTTAGAACCACAAGTCCACAAAATTTTTTATTAAAATAACACCAAGTTTAAGAAATAGATGCAGTGCAAAGAAACTTCAACTCATCATACAAAAAAAAAAAATATATTTTCCATCCTTAAGTATGGAAACTATATTCCAATCCTGACATGACTGACATAATACAGAAACAAACACTGTATCCCAGATGAACATCGAAGTTAAAGACTGGCATGCTGGGCAAGGAAGGTTCTTATTCTTTGCAAGAGTTCTTTCTTTACACTGTCTGGTACCAAGGCTGAAACACAAATAAGAAAGAAAAAAGTAAAAAAGACAAAAATGAAAAATATGCTAATACTGAAGTTTTACAACAGCTTCTTCTATTCTTTGTTTGTTCTTGTAATCCTGTTAATACCTAAGTAACAGAAGCTACATGATTTTCATATAGCACATCTATATTTTTACCATTTAAAACAGGCTAAAATTGAAGTCTATTGAGAACACTTGTTATTGGTAGTTTTTTGCCTAGCCATAGTCAAGAAAATTGGAAAGTTTGAGGGAAAGGATTATTCAACAGGAAACAGGATACAATCACCAGAAACTAGTTTGATTATCCTATTTTTTTCTTCACAAATTTAAGGCCAAAAAAAAATTCTCAGCCATGACCTCAGAGTAAGGGTCTTCAGCAAGTTGTTTTAAGGCCTATTTTTATTTAAGACTTAATGAAGCTTCTGCCACTAACACCAACGCCTATTACAGAGTTCAAGAACTATATAAAGACGACTGCAGTATTTCTCTAAGATTCCATTTTTCTCTATCTGTATGCTATGTCCTTTCCTTTTGCTTCTTCTCCTTACACTAGTACTGTTAGTTCAGATTTTCCATCTTAAAAAGAATTGGAATTTTAAAACATCTCTGCCTCATACCCCAAGTTTTCTTGAGACTATTAAGTCTCAAGACTTAAAGCTGAATACAAACTCAGGACTAAATAACATAACCAGCAAAAGTAGCCTACACACAGAGCTCATTACAGATTTTGAATGGCTGTTACACAATACAAATTAACGTTTCATTTGTAGTTAATATCAAGCTATTAACATTTTTCCTTGAATCCAACACAGGCAAGTTCATAGTGTTTCCTTCAAAATATTAATGAAATATAGGTAGGTGTGTTTATCAATGTACTACCACATCCATGTTGGTATTTTCTTACCTCTGCCTTTGGGAGTGATTTCTGCCACCAAATCATCAACAGTTACATGCTCTAATCCTTTTTCTTTAATGACATCTGGGGAAGACCAAGACAGGTATTTTAAGTCTTTTAATCCATTCACTAGAAGACAAAACCTGTGGCAGTGATTAAGAGACAAAACCTGCACGCATAGGTCGTCAGAGAAGATGAAGTAGCTTGTGACCTAAATGTTGGTTATTAACTCAGTACTTACGCAGCATTGCACAGCAGATTTAGTCTCTCATCATACCATAGGTTTAAGGATGGGAACTTGTCACTACTGATGCACCTGGATCAGCTCATATTTTAAAATCAAGTGTTACAAAGTTTAAGCTTAATCTGAGCATTACCAGGTGTGCATATTGTGTTGCAGCAGTTCACAAGTTGGTCTGCTTGTCTCTTCAAACACATTTACATAACAGTGAAAAAGAGATGTAATTGGAAAAAGACTTTGGAAGATAAAACAAGGAAGAGCACCAAGACAGTAAACACTTCCTACTCTTCCTAACTGGTTTAAACAACATCTCTATATATTTCAGCAAAGTAAAAAAGCGTATCTGAAAGAAAGGTATACATCTACAAAAAAATAAAAGCTATGATTTTGCTTTTTGCAAAATTGCCTACTTATAGTGCCTTGAAGACTATTGAAAAATGCTGAGAAGAAACTTCAATTCAGTCGCATAAACCTAAAATATTTTGTCTAAACATCAATGTTTTTAACTATACATCAGTACATAGGATTGATGGTCCCCAAAACATGAAATAAGTTTTCTGAACTGACATGACATGAACTATTTGTAAACTGTTTTTCTTGGCTGAATTCCCTGTAGAAATGAATCCTGGATTGCTCAATTATTGGGCCTAATCCACAATGGCAAGAGGCTCTAGAACAAGCTACCAAAAAAACCCCCCAAACCCACACCCCAACAAAACAACAACAAAACCAACAAAAAATACCACCAAATCCATCTCTGTCCTTGATGTTGGAGGTTATTAGGCCCTTAACAGGGACAACTGAACTTATATTTGCATTCTCAGCAGCTGCAGTTAAAGTTCAAAGTACTAATGTAAACCAAAGAATTTTAAATAACTTTACTGTAGCAGATTATAAAGTGTATAGTTGTGAAGGCAGAAAAACATCCCTTTTGCTATCTGTACTATTGAAATGGGTAATCTCTGGCAGTGGCATTGGGCAACAACTGCAACCATGAATCATTTCAGCCTTCTCTGCAAATCCACCTATGAAAACAATTTAACACACTCAGCTCTACAAAAAAAAAACTTTGTAATGGAATCAGGCACAACAGACCAAATCAGAATTAAAGCGAAAACTCAAGGGATTTCTTACTTGCTTTAAGGAAATTTCATCATGTGGTAATATTCCTGGATGCTTAAATACTATTTACAATGGTTTCATACAATTTCCAAGTCAGTAAATTGCAGTAATGCTAAATACTTCACTCAGAACTAAAAGATTTGGGTATTCAGAGGTTCGTGTGTTTGTTTTCTCCCATCTAAGTAGATGATCTTATTTTCAAGAATTGTATTCAGAAGGGGTACAAATGCACTTCTTTCTCTCCCACATGCAGACAACAAAGTTCTCTTAAGTTTCTAAGTTGCGTACCACTGTATTTGCTCCACTTTCCTTTCTTTTGGTTTTTATTCTCCTATGGTAAGGACATTTCTCTCAAAACAAAAAGTTGTATCATCATGAATATTTAGGGAACCAATTCCAATACTTTTCTCAGAAGCTTAATAAGTTTCAGATTAGAGAATATGTTTTGAGATTTTTTTGCCAAAATGGCAAGATGCTTTCTTGCACGCAAAACCAGTTGCCAGGGATAATTTCCTCTTGCCCAAGTCTCATTTAAATTGATTGCTAGACAGTGACACTTTCATATGGGACTTTTATTTGGCCAGAACACCAGTTGATTACAAAGGATATTAGTTATTTGACAACCGTTACCTTTGCAGTGTGCCTTCAACTGATCCTTCCAGCCACATTCAATTAATTTGGCTCTCAGCAATTCTTTAAGGCTGTTAAGACAATATACAAACTTGTTAGGAACAGCAAATATTCCTGACAGCTTAAATATGCTTCAGTGTGAAAGTTTACAGTTACTACTCATAACAGAACTCCCAGACCAGCAGCAGAAATGGCTGAACAGTGTGTGAACCCTAACCCAAGTGAGTACCAATTTTAGTTTACCATGTTGGATTATGAGGAGTCGGCAGCTCAGGAGCTAATGCACAGTATTTCTTCAAGCAGCGTTCATGCTGCAGCCACAGAAAAGAAGTAGAAGCCCTTGAATCATTTGAACTGCCTGAGTCTAGTCTGTTAGCAAACATATGCTAACTTTCAAAGTTAGAATATTTCACCTGAAACCAGGCCTTCAAAATAAATAGAGCCTTCCCCCCTCCTTTCTGAAAGGAGAATTCTGTACTACCATCTTCAACCGCAGGTTTCTCTCCTCAGTTACACTTTACCTCGTGTTGGGTGAAGACGAAGAGATTGCGTATCTTATCTTCCTAAGCATGGTTAGCAATTATAAGCATAAGCAACAAGGATTCAGGCATTAAACAGAGAAGAAATGCAACAATCTTCCACAATGATACATCTACTCCATATATTGAAAGAGAATATTGAAAGCTAGCTAAAAAAGTGAAAATTAGTACTGAAAAACAGAAGGGAAAATGAAAGTAAGATATGATAAAATAAGCTTTAATGTCTTCATCCTTTACTCCATCATCTAGCAAGCCTACTTACGCCATCCTAAATAACTCTAGCAAAATTCTATTTTTATGAATGAAAGGATTGCAGCAACAGGCTGAATTGTGTAGGTCTAATCCTTTTTACTCAGTGAATCATGCATAGGGCAGATGAACTTATGACAAAAAGCAGAGTAACAATACAGGTGAAATTCACTGCTTCTGGATATTTCTTAATTCAAGAAATCCGAGTGCTGTGTCTCTGATCATAGTACAGCTCTGATAAAGCTTGTTTATAACACAGCTTTTGACACCCAGTCAAAATTCTTCTTACTCTTAAATTAGAATAAAATAGTTCCCAATACCATTTCAAGAAATTCCTTGCTCTGCTGAAGCTCTGTACAGTCTCCAAGGGGATGGTCACAACCAGAGAGAAGTAGAGCACAGACACCATGTCAGTCTACAAAAGGTTACACTAGGTACAGGGCTAGGTGATGACCTAGGAAGAAGACTCCTTCTCATGCTGGCCTTGAAAAATGAAGGAAATAGAGCTTTTGGTGCATGGTGTTACAAATACAGATGAGGAAGGAAACATCATAAGCACACATGTAAATACAATGCAAACAGAAGAGACTGAAGAGACAACAAAAGGCCAAAAACTAGCTGCATTGTGTAATTTACTTGTTTGCCTTTACTGGGATCTCTACAGTGACTTGCGCAAGTGCTGTTTTATATGTTCCACTGTATATTTCTTTCCCTAATAAGAGATAGGAACACAAGAAAAACTCAGAAGAAAAAAGGAAAGTTTTGTCTCATTCTCTTTGTCAAGAAATAACAATATTTAACTGCAAAAAAATAGCATTTAATGGTTATTGTTATACAAACCAAGAGCTTTCCAACACAAACCACTGGAATAAGAAAAAGCTTTAGAGTTCATAACACAACCACCCCACCCTTTATTTTCCCAGCTTCTCTTTTCAATTGTAAAACTAAAGTAAAACTGTTCAAAAGGCAAAAGTGTTTTATATATAGCTTTATATAATACATATGACTTGCACACGCAGGCATTTGAAGAATTTAGAGTTAAGTTTACTTAATCTTTACTTCTAGGTATAGCTCGTGTTTGGTGGTATCTAAAGCCTCTTACTGGCATGGAGTAGGAAGCCTGCTTACCGTTCTCGCTCTCCTGTTTCTATTAGCTTTTGGTTAATGGTTGCTCTCATCTGGGCATCTTTATTCATTTTGGAAATCTAGGTTTTTCACAAGCCTACGCAGAGCAGAAGAGAGTTGTGACAAGCATTTGGCGTCACTAACACAACAAAAAGAAGTCACTTGCACAGAATTACATGCAGCGCCCCGCCCATTTGCACATCCCCGCAGCCGGTGACCGGAGCACCGGTACGTGACCAGCTCAGGGGACCAGCAAGCACACAGCAGCACCGGAACGGCGTTCACCCGGCTGCCCTAGCGCCGGGGGTGCCGGTCGGTCACCGGGCCGCTTGCCCACCCTCGCCAGGCGCGGCCTCCCCGCAGCCCGGCCCTCCCGCCTGCCGCCTCCCCCGCCGCGGCCGGAGCGAGGAAGCGGACGCGGGGAAAGGCCGAGGCTCAGGCTCAGGCCCCAGTCCCGGCTCACCCCGCCACAGCGCCGCCAGTCCTCGGTGGCAGGAAGCCTCCGCCTCCCGGACGCACGACACACCGCCTGCCCCGGGCGCCGCCGGGAAACGTAGTCTGGGAAGATGCCGCCGGTTCGACAACTCCCGGCGGCACCCAGGGCTCAGGGCGGCCGCCGGTCGCGACTACAACTCCCGGCGTGCACCCAGGGCTCAGGGCGGCCGCCGGGCCTGGACTACCGCTCCCAGCATGCCCCGCCCCTGCGGGACGCCGGCGCGGCCCTTCCCGTGGTACCCCGCGGCGGCTCCCGCGCGTCGCCTGAGGGGCCGCTGAGCCGCCGCCGCTTCCCGAAGTTTTCCCCGGAGCCGCGGCATGGCGGGCGCCGCCCACTGCTCCCTGCAGGCCAAGCGCCTGCTTTTGGACCCCAAGTTCGAGGGCTACAAGCTGTCCCTGGAGCCGCTGGCCTGCTACCAGCTGGGGCTCGACGCGGGTGAGGACAGGGGCCGGGGCCGGCGGCGTGCGCGGCGCCGGGGGCGGTGAGCCCGCCGGGCCTGCCCTTCGCCCTGCGGCCCGGCCGGCCCCTTGGGCAGTGGGGGAGGGTACTGGATCCGTCCGCGTTTCCCTCCGTCCTCCTGCGGTGCGCCGGGGCCTGGCCCAGCGGCCCTCGGTGCGAGCGTGCCCTGAGCTGAGGAAAGCCCGGCCCGCCTTACCGGGGAGCCTGCGCGCCTGTCCTCTGTCGGGAGCGGCGGGCGCTGAACAGACAGCGTTTCGTCTCGGTTTTTCTCGTTATAATTGTCTGCAATGTTGTCATTGGTCCCCCCTGCCAGCCTCATGGGGCTTCACGGTGGACCAGGGTCTCTGTGACATCACTGCCTTACAGCTGTGTGCCCCTGTGAGTTTGAACATGGTTTCCAAATGGGTAAAAAAAAATCTGTGTGCTGAATCTAGGCTTGGCTTGTGCACATGCAGTGAGGCCAGATGACCAGCTGAGGTAGTTCAGAGTGGTAGCATACATGTGAGTGTGATGGGGTACGTGTGATTTAGATAAATGTCTGTGAAATTAGTATCTTCTACAAACTTCAGCAAATTAGCTTTCTCACTCTGCCCACAGTTCAGAGGTGGCTCTTCAGGCTATGCGTTCCATGCTCTTGCTTTTTCTGCTAAGCATTATTAACATTTGAGGTCCTGGTCCATTAATAGGCTAATTCACTGAGAAGAACGGTAGCATAAAGTCATGTTGGGTATGTGCCTACAACCTTAGCCATGCTCCCTGAAATCTCTCAGCATTCTACCCTTATTGATTTGTGAAATTTAGGTCTTTTATAAGGTGCCTGAATTAGTTTCCTTTTTTTATAAACCTGGGACAGTGATACACAGTTTGGGTGGACTGATCTCTACCTCTGTATATTTATTGAACAATATACCTGTCTACAGAGTTATCTGTTATGTGGTACTTTAGTTTTGTGTTGAATACATTGTACTAGTAGTGTATCAGAAAGGTATGTGGGGTGGACCTGCTGGAAAGCAGTTCTGAGGAGAAGGATGTGGGAGTCCTGGTAGACAGTAAATTATCCATGAGCCAGCAATGTGCCCCTGTCGCCAGGAAGGCCAATGGAATCCTGGGCTGCATAGGGAAGAGTGTGGCCAGTAGGTCGAGGGAGGTCATTCTCCCCCTCTACTCGGCACTGGTGAGGCCACAACTGGCATACTGTGTCCAGTTCTGGGCTCCCCAGCTCAAGCAGGACAGGGAAACTACTGCAGAGGGTCCAGCGTAGGGCAACAAAGATGACTGGGGGATTGGAGCAGCTCCCTTATGAGGAAAGGCTGAGAGAGCTGGGACTCTTGAGCCTGGAGAAGAGAAGGCTGAGGGGAGACCTTATTCTTGCTTACAAGTATCTAAAGGGTGGGTTGAAGGAGGATGGAGGCAGACTCTTTTCAGTGGTATTCAGTGACAGGACGAGGGGCAATGGGCACAAGTTGAAACACAGGAAGTTCCATTCAAACACAAGAAAAAACTTCTTTACAGTGAGGGTGACAGAGCACTGGCACAGGCTGCCCAGGGAGGTTGTGGAGTGCCCTTCTCTGGAGATTTTCAAGACCCGCCTGGATGCAGTCCTGAGTAATGTACTGTAGGCATTCCTGGGTCAAGCAGGGGAGTTGGACTAGATGATCTCTAGAGGTCCGTTCCAACTCTGAAAATTCTGTGATTCCATTTGCCGTGGTGAATTGTCAGCAGTTAGATGGAAGTTGTATATGAATTGTGTATTGAAGGATGAGTGAATGAGATTGAGGTGATACTTTGTGTATCTATGATAAGACTGGAAAATTTAATGAGAGTAACATTTTTGTTACATATTTTGATATTTTTGCTGTAAGACTGATTTAGGTGTCAGCTTTCAAAAGACAGTCCAAATGTAAGTGAGTTTACATGTGTTAGGAGTGTACTACAGCTGTGTCAAAGATGGCAACAGATAGCGTATTGTAGGTACAGTCTCTTAGTTTGTCCTTTATCTGATGTTCTGCCGTGGTCAAACTAGCTATGTGGTTCTTGGATAGTCACTTGTGCACCTGTTCTAAGATGAAGAGCATTACAGATTTTCATTAAAATATTTGAATGGTGGAGTTGCTAATGGAGAGATGGATCTAGGCAATTCTTGTCCGTTCAGATATTTTACATAATAGTTACAGTAACTTGTGTGATAGAAGATTGATATGTGTGCCTGTGTTCTTTTCTTTCTCCACTTCCCACAGCACAAAGACCCTGACTCATTGCAGTCTAACTTACTTGGCTGCCCTACTAAATCATTAATACCAAGTTACTTATTCTGTTCTCTGTGTGTGTATATGTGTATATATATATAGATATCCGTCCACTGGAGAGTGGAAAGCTTTTTTGTTGTTATTGTTGTTTTAAAATTAGTAACATGAAATATAAACCAAACCAGGCCCTATATCTGTCTTCTAGATGTTTGTTTGTCCATGTTTCAGCCTCCTCTTAGGCCATAAAGCTGTCTCTCTCTCCTTCCTGGTTTTTCTTCTGCTTGCTTCAAGGCAGCTTCCTCACTGTACAGAGGTATTCTGTACCTGAACTTTGTATTTCCTGGTGTCAGTGGTCTACATATGCATTAAACTGAGGGTATCCTTCCGTAACTTGAATTTTATGTTGCTCAGGAATAATAGGTTGAGTTGTAGAGACCATGGATGGTGTGTAAGCCGTGGCTTTTTCAAATTAATGCATGAGAGAAAAAATGAATACTGTGTGAGAAGGCCAAGGACTTCTGCTTTCCAGCACATTTGTGATCAGGTTAAAACTTGGTAGTTTGTGGGTTATTAAATTAATATTTGTCACTAAGTGTAGAGTTTGATTTCATTTCCTCAAAGTGGGAGTGAGTAAAGTACAACTGAAAAAAAGTTCAAATGTTTAGGAACGCTGTCGGCATGACTAATTTGATTTTAGTCACAACTACATGCAAAAATGTTGTAGTAGAATCTGGAAGATTAATGTAAAAAGGCTGTTGATTTTTTTGTTTGTTTTGCAGGAAACTATTTCAGGAGTGCTTGTCTCAAATGACCTGGGATTTAGAATTCTGCCTGTGTGGCATCCCAAATTTCATTGCAGTAAGATGAACGTGTGAGGCTTAGAGTACTTGGAAGACATGACAATAAATAGAAATAGGTACTCATTCTTAAGTAGAACTGAGTTAACTCAGCTGTAGTTGAAGTATTTATGCAGTCTTATTACAAACTTGTGTATTAAGCATTAATCTTTGTCGATATTTTCATCTATGTTTTTACATTTATCTATTTTTAAGAATTTCACTGCTATCTATAAAATAAAATGACCCCCAAAAAAACCTGACACGTGGAATTGATGCAGGCCTCTACTACTGGAGCAAGTGGATAGCAGCACATGGTATTGCAAGGTGACTTTTGGTGGTTGTCATGCTCACGTGGACTACAATGAGCTTCATTTTCTGACCATTGTGTAAAACTTAGTATTCAGTTCTAATTTGCCTTTAACTGTCAAACTGTGGTTGCCAGGAATTTGCTGTGGTCAGATATGCAGCTGAAGCAGAAAGAAATTTAAAACATTTATCTATTAGATCTGTGGTAGATGGGAATTTTTAGGGAATTTCTTAAATATATGGTCACAGTGAAGAAGAATGGTGAAATTCTGATATCTTATGTTCCCTTTTAAATACTCTGATTTGCGTGTTCTTTTATTTCTTCCTTACTCCTACCTGTTCTGTCCTCGCTAATCTAAACTTTCACAGTCATTTCTCTTTTCTCATTTCTCACCCTGGTAACATGTTTTGACTAGTAATGAGTCCCACACTATTATACCTTTAATTCACAACTCTTCGTACTAAATTTTGTCTATTTTTCTTCTTATTTTCCTTAGTTTGTTTCCATAACTTATTTTAAAATGGTTCCTTTACATTGAGCTTTGTAATGCCTTTTCTGTTAGATCACTGAACCTTTGGGAGGGCTGAAAGAGCGTCTCGTTTACTGTCACCTCTTCTGCCCTGATCTGATCTCAGCAGAGCCCAAAGCAGTGATTGTGGGGCAAATCCTTGTCTCCAACAGGAAGCATGTCTAAGATGCACGACATTTTTAAAGGCATGAGATCCTTGCTCTTGACTTCCACTGGTCAGATGTAACTTGATTCCTTTTTTTTTTCCCCAGTGGTCTGAAATTTGTTCAAATGTGGCTATCCATCATGCCTTTCTCTCTCTCCTTCCTATTTGGCAGAACCATTATACATATGATGTAGTGTATGCTCTTGGATACAATAACATCTGAAAGGCATGGTAAGCATTCACTCCAACATGGAGCTCCTGTTGCAAGCCAGGAGAATGCATTCCTTTGATCACGTGCATTTATGTTTTTTTATCACTTTTTTTGAAAAATGGTGTTAATAAATGACTGCCTTATTTGCAGCCTATTTAGACAAGGTTTGTACTTCAGTGAAAAGTAGTTGCCCGTTCACTGTACTTTAGTGAAAAGTAGTTGCCCATTAGTAATGCTGCATGGAAAACATGTTTGTATCTTCTTGTGGAGCCAAAGGCACTGATATGTTTCAAACACTTATAGAGACTTCTGTTTGCATATTCCATTTCCATTTTAAAAATTAACTTAGAAAAGAGCCTTTAAAGTAATGTATAGAAAATACTAAGAAACTGTAAGCCATGGCTTTTTCAGACATTTACAGCTTGTAGTTCATAAATCTAAGTTTAGGTCTCAAGCACATGTGTATCTGTTCTTGTGTTGTACTTTAATTTCTTGGGAAAGAAAAAGATAATGTAGAGGCAAGTTCTGCCTTGGAACTGTTGTTAAAGAAAATGGTTCTGTCATGGTTTGGGCCAGATTGGCCCAATCCGGTGGAACGACAGATGCTCTCTCTCTCTTGCTCTGCTCGGGAGGCAAGAAAGAAAGAGAAAAAGAGAGACTTAAGAGTTTAGAAGGAACTAAACTACTTTAATGAAATATTGATAATAAAATAATAAAAGGAAAAATAATGAAATATATACAAAACCGTATCAAGCTCCCAGGATGACAGTCATGTCACCAGCAGGCACTGGGGAAGTCCCAGACTGGACTCAGTGATGGACGGGAACTGGATTCCAGATCTGGATTCAGGATTGGGATCAAAGGCAGACGCAGAGACAGAGTCCTCCCAGGACACCGGCCATTGAAGAAAGAGAGGCTGACCCTTTGATCCCTCAGCTTTTATACTGAGCATGAGGCAGATGGGATGGAATACCCTTGTTGGTCAGTTTTGGGTCACCTGTCCTGTCCGCTCCTCCCCGCAGGTGTGACCCCTCTACGCTTTTCTGCTTCCCACCCTCCAATGGGGCAAGTAACAAAGTTGGCTGCTGTTCGTTGTTAGAGCAGTAAGTATAACCAAGAGCCTCTCTGCCTACCGTTCCTTGGCATCAGCTATAAACATGGGTCTTATCACTCTGAGAGTGATCAGTTTTCTGCACAACATGCTGTTAATTTCAGCAGTTAGAAGAGGCCTAGCTAAAAAGTAAAGTTACTGAACAAAATTGGTCCTGCTTTACCTCAAACCAGGACAGGTTCTTACAGCTGGCACAAGTCAGCTTATAAATCAAGGCATTGCTGTAGTGATACTTTCACAAATGCCTTGCTAATTTTTGGATCTTGTTCAATTTAGTGCATGATAGATCCCATTTACTTTTCACACCTGTGTAAGTAATTTGATCAGGCAAAAATACTTCATTACATGGTATCTGTCAGCCTGTGCTTATTTTCAGCAAGCTATGTCTTTATTAAACAGTAAACTTTTGTGTTTAGTCTATTAGCGTGCTTCCTGCAGTAGAATAAACAAGCCTTGTACTTCTACTCAACAACAGCAATGAGATGATGCTGCCATTAACAATAGAAACATATTTGTTAATGTTAAAAGAAAAAGAATTAATGCAGGGTTAGAAGGATCTTTGAATGCTGATACTAGAAAATAATGTAATCTCTTCCACTAGTAGATAAGTGTATATGAAATAGTAAATTGCTGCCACTGGGTGGCATCACAAAACAAAGTATAACATACAAGCATATAACATTTGATGCCCCAAAATAATACGTCAATATAATTATTTTACATATTTTCTGGTATTGTGAAGTTGCTTTGATGTATTCAGTAAAACATCTAAAAATGGGGGGGAGTTCTCACCCTTTTTTCTCTACTTTTTTTTTTCCCCCCCCCGGTTCTGCTTTATAGTGTTTGATGGCAGATGTAAGACTTCACTATTAATTTAAAGTGTAAGTCCCTTGATGGTGTTCTTTATTCAGAGGAGATTTTTTTTTTTGCAGTGCAGAGTAAAACTTATTATAAGATCCAGTTAGGTTAGGGACGTCTTACTCCGTCTGTTGATTCTTACGAATTGCTTTGTATTTAGTGCTTTTGCTTTTAAGTAAAGGCGGTGTGAGTGAAAACCTTTGCTTAAATATTTTTGAACTATTTTGAGTCAAATTAGTTTTTTTAAATACAGTTCTAGAAAAGTGGCATAATTTTCTTTGTACTAGTCTGAAATAGCCCACCTAACTAGGGTTGTTGGGAAATAATATTGAAAGCTGAGATTTAATTTATACATTCTATTTATTTGCTCTCTTTTCTGGTGTGACAGGGTATGAATCGATGTTCCTGGGTTTTAGCAGTGCAGATGTATTTATCAGAAACTTGAAGGAGACCATATATCCTTCTGTTGAATAGCTGTTATTAACTGCTGCTTGTTAATTGAACCCAAAAAGCTGAAACAACACCCCACCAACCCCGCAAAACAAAACAAAACCAAAAAAGCCCCACAAACCAAACAACAACAAAAAATCAGCAAAAAATCCTAATCAAACAAAAAAATGCAAAACTATGTGACTGAATAAGGTGATGATCTGATTGAAGTATTTCTTCTTTTCCCTTTATATTAACTTCTCTTTTTCTGAATTTACTTTATGAAGAATCTTCATTTCTTGTCTCTTTTGTCCTTCATTTTTTTGCACTCAGCTCTGTTGGTTTTCTCCTCATTTTTCCAAGGACCATCAAGAAAACTTGAACCTGGAAGGCTGTAGAAAGGAGGGAATGAACTTCATCCTAGTGTAAAATCTCCTATAAGCTATCTGAGCACATGGTATGTAATAGCAGATGGCATTTGTGCACAGATTTCTCTTGATCACAGAATGGGTTTCAATTAATCAAGGATGGAATAGCTTCTCTAATTACTTCTTGGCAGAGAGCTATATAGACAGGATACATTCTGCAAGCACTTGTTAACCTTATTTGAAGTGTTTCATGACAGTACAGTACACATTTGTTTGATTTCCTGGTTTAAAATCACATACAAATTGTATAGTTTCAGACTTCTCTTTATGAAGAATTAATTACGTGTTTCAATTATGCAAGGAATTTGGATCGCCTATTTCTGACCCTTTATTATTCAGGGCTTGTCAGGACTACAGGCTGAAAAACTCAAGGACAGAGAATTTATTCATGTCTTTCCAGCTTTTATAAAGCTTATCACCTTACAGCCAGCTAATCAATAGTATATTGTTCCAAGAATTTTCTTGAATGGTTATACATTTGCTTTAGGAAGCATCTACTTTGGAATATTTTCACTATTTGTATGTGTTTTAGTTACAATTCTGACAGTAGCACCATGTCCAGGGGAGCAGGGAGGGAGAAGTGGAGAAAGGAAGCTTTACAAAATAAGGCAGTTTTAGTTTTTCTGTGCTAAAAAAGCTTTCCATGCTTCCACATGTGTATTCTAATTTCAGAAGATCAGTTAATGTAGCTATACAGGAAGTAGATGACATGTACTTGGTTTCACTGAAAATAATTATCTTAGATTATATTTGGTTTTGTCTTGAATTGTTTATAGAATATTCACATCATCTCTTGTCGTGTTGGGAAAACTATCTCTGTGATAAAGCTTGATTGTACAAACAGCTTTAAAATGCATTTTCACAACACATTCTTCTAATTTCTTTTACAGTGTAATTTACTGTAAAATATTCTAATTAGTTAAAGTAGAAATCGGAATGGGTAGCAGTCTTTCCCATTATGACAAGTGTATTTTCTTCTCTTTTGTTGACATTCTAGTTTTTTTGAAGGGCCATGGCTTGGGGGACAGTAATTTATTAATTGCAGAGGTGCGGAAATCCCTCCTGTGTGGTGAATATGAATAATGATTTCAGCTGAGTGGAATTAATACTGTTGGTTTTCAAATATCAGCAGTGATTATCAACAGATGGATGGCTGCACGCAAAGAGTTGCGGTCAATGGCTCAATGTTCAAGTAGTGACCAGTGACGAGTGGCGTTCCTCAGGGGTCAGTACTGGGACCGGTGCTGTTTAACATCTTTGTTGGCAAGACAGACAGTGAGATTGAGTGCACCCTCAGCAAGTTTGCCAATGACACCAAGCTGTGTGGTGCTGTTGACATGCTGGAGGGAAGGGATGCCATCCAGAGGGATCTGGACAGACTTGAGAGGTGGGCCCGTGCGAACCTCATGAAGTTCAACAAGGCCAAATGCAAGGTCCTTCACATGGGTCGGGGCAATCCCAAGCACAATTACAGGCTAGGCGGGGAATGGATTGAGAGCAGCCCTGCAGAGAAGGACTTGGTGGTGCTGGTTGATGAGAAGCTCAACGTGAGCTGGCAGCGTGCACTTGCAGCCCAGAAAGCCAACTGTATCCTGGGCTGCATCAAAAGAAGCCTGGCCAGCAGGTTGAGGGAGGTGATTCTGCCCCTCTGCTCTGCACTCATGAGACCCTACCTGGAGCACTGCGTCCAGCTCTGGGGCCCCCAACATAAGAAGGACATGGACCTGGTCCAGAGGAGGGCCATGAAGATGACCAGAAGGCTAGTGCACCTCTCTGACAGGCTGAGAGAGTTGGGATTGTTCAGCCTGGAGAAGAGTAGGCTTCAGGGGTACATTATAGCAGCCTTCCAGTACCTAAAGGAGGCCTACAGGAAAGATGGAGAGGGACTCTGTCAGGGAATGTAGCGATAAGATTAGGGGTAACGGTTTTAAACTGCAAGAGGGTGTATTTACATTAGCTATTAGGAAGAAATTTTTCACTATGAGGGTTGTGAGGCACTGGAACAGGCTGCCCAGAGAAGTTGTGGATGCCCCATCCCTGGAAGTGTTCAAGCCCAGGTTGGATGGGGCTTTGAGTAATCTGGTCTAGTGGGAAGGTCTCCCTGCCCATGGCAGGCGGGGTTGGAACTAGATGATCTTTAAGGTCCCTTCCAACTCTAACCATTCTATGATTATTGTACTGTCATTTTGCAAGCATTTTATATAGTATGACTGGGTTTTTTATTAATCAGACAGTATAATCTTGAATAGTTTCCTATAGCCACTTTTATGTTAATAGCTAGTATCTCTAATGAGGTCAGTTCTGAGCAGTCTAGTGACTATCTGATTGATGGTATTGTGATAGCTGTGTAGTGCCACTGATTGCACTGCCAAATAAACTACTGTTTGCAGTAACTGGTATTCTGACAGAGTGGAATAAACTACTGGTTCTTCAGTAGGCTTTAAGTAGATGCTAAAGAAGAATGTACAAAATCTAAGATGAGGACTGCTGGACAGAGTTGTGAATGGTCTGTAATGGGGATGAATGGAAGTGAAATACTGGTGTCATGGTTTAGCCCCAGCCAGCAACAAAGAACGGCGTGGCTGCTTGCTCACTCTCCACCCCCGGTGGGATGGGAAGGAGAAGGCAAACCTTGTGGGTTGGGATAAAGACAGTTTAACAGAACTGCAAAAGAAGAGAAAAACAACAACAGTAAGACTGATAAAAGAATATATGGATTAATGCAGCGTTTAACCACTCACTATCCAGAACCCAAAATGCCCAGCCCACTCCTGAGGATGATGTCACTTGGTATTGAATACCCCTTTGGCTAGTTTGGATCAGCCATCCCGACTGTGTCCCATCCCAGCTTCTTGTGAAAATTAACCATGTCCCCACAGGAACCAGGACATTATCCACCCCTTATTCTATACCATCTGCGTCATGCCCAGTTCTTACACTTTCCAATTAATCGCCACCACTTTTCGCTGTCTTTGAGATATCTGTCTGTGTGTATATATGTGTATCATTCCTTTATTCTATGGGCCATCCCTCTAAAGTGTCTGTTGAGTTCATTTAATCCATGACTTTGGGCTCCATCTGTCATAACAGTCTCTCAGGGCAGGAGAGATGGTATGTGGTGATGGATTGTTGCATGCTGTATCCAGAGCTTGCTGCTGTTGTATCTGGTGAGGCCCATGCCCACAGACTGTGGGTTGAAAGTGTCGAAGTCAACGAAGTTGCTGAAGCTGGTTCTGGTCCCATCACTGCTGCACTTTACTTGGTTTTCATCAAAGTTCATCCTTCATTAGTTTGAGTGAATCTTACTGTAGTAAGCCATTGATATGGCATATAGCAATTGTAGTAATGACATACAGTAGCAGGGTTATTTAGCAATTGACATCATACAATTTGATTTATTGGCTATTCTCACCCAAAATTGGATCCCCATGAGGTACACATTGGACTTCCCCACCCTTCTGCATCACCCACCAAGTGTACCCAGGTCCTTGAGCAAAAACAATCCCACAGATAGGTTTGCCTTTGCCTGAGGTGGGACTCACCCAGACTGTCTTCCTTAACATATTCTTCATGTGCACAACAGGGACTTTATCCCCTTCTACAGTACATGGAAGTTTTGATTGGGCAGGGCCAGCTCAATTGGTAGATCCCCTGGTGTTAACTAACCAGATAACTTTTGCTAAATGTGTATCCCAATGTTTTAAGGTCCCACCACCCATTGCTCTCAGTGTAGTTTTTAACAGTCCATTGTATCATTTGATTTTCCCGGAGGCTGGTGCATGGTAGGTCATGTGTTATACCCACTCAATGCCATGCTTTTTGACCCAGGTGTTTATGTGATTGTTTCAGAAATGAGTCCCGTTGGCCGACTCAATTCTTTCTGGGGTGCCATGTTGCCATAAGACTTCCTTTTCAAGGCCCAGCACATTGTTCCATGCAGTGGCATGGGGCACAGGATATGTTTCCAGCCATCCGGTGGTTGCTTCCACCATTGTGAGCACATGGTGCTTGACTTGGCAGGTTTGCGGGAGTGTGATACCATCAATCTGCCAGGCCTCCCCATATTTGTATTTCAGCCATTGTCCTCCATACCACAGAGCCTTTAACTGCTGGGCTTGCTTGATTGCAGCACATGTTTCACAATTCATGGATAACCTGTGCAATAGTGTCCGTGGTCAAGTCCACCCATTGGTTTTGGGCCCATCTGTATGTTATATCTCTCTCTTGATGGCCTGAGGTGTCATGGGCCCATCGAGCTATGAATAATTCATCCTTGTTGCCAGTCCAGATCCACCTGAGCCACTTCAATCTTAGCAGCCTGATCCACCTGCCAGTTGTTTTGATGTTCCTCAGTGGCCCGACTCTTGGGTACATGGGCATCTACATGGCGTACTTTCATAACCAGATTCTCTATCCGGGCAGCAATATCTTGCCACAGTTCAGCAGCCCAGATGGGTTTGCGTCTGCACTGCCAGTTGCTCTGCTTCCACTGCTGTAACCACCCCCACAGAGCATTTGCCACCATCCATGAGTCAGTATAGAGACAGAGCACTGGCCACTTTGCTTTACCTGTAATGTCTAAAGCTATCTGGATGACTTTCACTTCTGCAAACTGGCTCAATTCACCTTCTCCTTCAGCATTTTCTGTGACTTGTCGTGTAGGACTCCACACAGCAACCTTTCCACTCTGATGCTTTCCCACAATGCGACAGGACCCATCAGTGAACAAGGCATATTGCGTCTAATTTTCTGGTAGTTTATTATACAGTGGGGCCTGTTCAGCATGCATTACATCCTCCTCTGGTGATAGTCCAAAATCTTTGCCTTCTGGCCAATCCATGATCAGTTCCAGAATTCCTGGGCGACTGAGGTTTCCCATTCGAGCCCGCTGTGTGATGAGTGCAATCCACTTACTCCACGTAGCATCAGTTGCACGATGCATAGAGCGGACCCTCTCTTTGAACATCCAGCCCAGCACTGGGAGTCAGGGTGCTAAGAGGAGCTGTGCTTTCATACCAGCCACTTCTGAAGCAGCTCAAACTCCTTCATATGCTGCCAATATCTCTTCTTCAGTTGGAGTATAGTGGGTTTTGGATCCTCTGTATCCCTGACTCCAAAACCCCAGGTGTCAACCTCAAGTCTCCCCTGGTGCTTTCTGCCAGAGGCTCCAGGTAAGGCCATTCTCCCTGGCTGCAGTGTAGAGCACATTTTTAACATCTTGCCCTGCTTGGACTGGCCCCAGGGCTACTGCATGAACTCTTTCCTCTTTCATTTGTTCAAAGGCTTGTTGATGCTCGGGGTCCCATTTAAAATCATTCTTCTTACAGGTCACTTGATAGAGCTTACAATTAGACTGTAATTTGGAATATGTGTTCTCCAAAATCCCACAGTGCCTAAGAAAGCTTGTGTTTCCTTTTTGCTAGTCAGTGGAGATAGAGCTGCTGTTTTGTTGATCACGTCCATTGGGATCTGACAGCATCGATCTTGCCATTTTATTCCCCAAAACTGGATCTCCTGTGCAGGTCCCTTGACCTTACTTTGTTTTATGGCAAAACTAGTATTCAGAAGGATTTGAACTATTTTATTCCCTTTCTCAAAAACTTCTGCTGTGTTGCCCCACACAACGATGTAGTCAATGTATTGCAGGTGTTCTGGAGTTTCACCCTGTTCCAGTACAGTCTGGGTCAGTCCATGGCAAGTGTTTCCACCCCTGGGGCAGTCGATTCCATGTGTACTGTGGCCTGCACTCTGCCACCAAAGGGACTGAGAAAAATGCATTAGCGATATCAATGGTGGCATAGCACTTGGCTGGCTTTGACTCCAGTTCATATTTGAGTTCTAATATGTCTGGCACAGCAGCATTCAGCAGCAGCATGACTTCATTCGGGCCATAGTCTACTGTAGCCTCCACTGTCCATTAGATTTTTGCATATCTCACTCAGGGATAGGCATTGGGTGATTACCTCTGGTTCTACCTCTTCCTTCTGTTCTCGTGATGGTCCTGGTTCATCGTCATCCGTTGTGAAGTGAACTGATTTCTTTGTGTATTTCTTCTTCTGTATAGGGGTGACTGATGCTGGCAAGGGTTGGTTTTCTGGTTCAGTTGCAGGGGTTAGAGTAGCCACAGTGCCTGTCACGGGGTTGGAGTTGCCACAGTGCCTGTTGGTCTTTTTTCCATGTCTTTCCCCTGAGGTAGCTGCATAATATCAAGCAGTGTTGGGTAGATACTGGCCAGGGCCCGACACAGTGCATTAAGTTGTGCCTTTCTGGAATAGCCACAGCATTTTCCTTTCAAATATTCTGCCATTTTATCAGAGTCATGTAGTTGTTCAGGGGTGAAATTCCAAACCATTGGAGGTGAGAAGTTCTGTAGGTACCTGCCCATATTCTCCTGCATGCCATGCCACCCATGACTATCCAGCCTCAGGGCAGATCTCTGGATGGTATTCTTAAATAGTTGTTTAACCCTAAACAAGACCCGAAATGCATTCAAGAGACTTAGCAATAGGGCCATGCTGGTTTGAACATCCCAAGGGTATTCAAAATTTTCAAAAGATGTTGTACCTGCCCTGAAGGAGAAAAGGGAGGTGAAAGAACTAGGGAAAGTATCCTCCCCCATTTTCCCCATAGATTGGGTGCAATTATTAATAAATTCCAAGAGATGGTGCCCGAGGTACGGGCAGGACAGCAATGCTGCATAAACGTACCAACTTATCCTCATGAACAGTGATGTTATCATATCTGTCATGGTTTGGGCCAGATTGGCCCAATCTGGTGGAACGACAGATGCTCTCTCTCTCCTGCTCCACTTGGGAAGCAAGAAAGAGAGAGAAAAAAAGAGACTTAAGAGTTTAGAAGGAAGTAAACTACTTTAATGAAATATTGGTAATAAAATAATAAAAAGAAAAATAATGAAATATATACAAAACCGTATCAAGCTCCCAGGATGACAGTCACATCACCAGCAGGCACTGGGGAAGTCCCAGACTGGACTGGATTCCGGATCTGGATTCAGGATTGGGATCAAAGGCAGACGCAGAGACAGAGTCCTCCCAGGACGCCGGCCATTGAAGAAAGAGAGGCTGACCCTTTGATCCCTCAGCTTTTATACTGAGCATGAGGCAGATGGGATGGAATACCCTTGTTGGTCAGTTTTGGGTCACCTGTCCTGTCCGCTCCTCCCCACAGGTGTGACCCCTCTATGCTTTTCCGCTTCTGACCCTCTAACGGGGCAAGTAGCAAAGTTGGCTGCCCTTGGTTGTTAGAGCAATAAGTACAAGCAAGAGCCTCTCTGCATACCGTTCCTTGGCATCAGCTGTAAACATGGGTCTTATCACTCTGAGAGTGATCAGTTTTCTGCACAACAGGCTGTTAATTTCAGCAGTTAGAAGAGGCCTGGCTAAAAAGTAAAGTTACTGAACAAAATTGGTTCTGTTTTACCTCAAACCAGGACAATATCATAAGTGGATATTACACAGGACAGCAAAATGATAATCCCGATCCCTCTCCCAGAGGTGATAAACAGCAATGCAGCAAGTACATAGAGCATGCAAGAATTTACATAACACAGCCATGTGAACAAACAAAGCAACATTGTGAACAGTAACTATTTAACTAATATAATAAATGCGTATAACAAATTTGTTTTAACACTCTCTGGTCAGATCTGTTGTTATCTTAACCCTTCGACCCCCATGTTAGGCACCAAAAAGGACTGTCACGGTTTAGCCCCAGCCGGCAGCAAAGAACCACGTGGCCGCTCGCTCACTCCTTCCTCCCTGCCCCACCTCGGCCAGGTTGGGAAGGAGAATCACAAGAAAAAGGCAAAACTCGTGAGTTGGGATAAAGACAGTTTAACATAACAGCAAAGGAAGAGAAAAACAACAACAATAAGATTGATCAAAGAATATACAGAAATGATTAATGCACAATGTAACTGTTCACTGACTGGAATCCGAAATGCCCAGCCTGCTCCCAAGCAGCAATTCCTGCCCCCACACACACCCCGCCCCCCCCCCCCCCCCCCCCCCCCCCAAGACAGCTTCCCCAGCTATGTACTGAATATGACATGGCATGTATCTAATACCCGTTTGGCTAGTTTGGGTCAGCCAAACCCAACCCAGCTTCTTGTGAAAATTAACCCTCTCCCCACTGGAACCAGGACAACTGGAAATAGCTTTGCGCTGTTTCTGAGCAGAAAAGAGAAGAAAGTGGAAGCTGAAAAAGTTGGAGCTAAAATGACTTGCTATGAGAAGGATTGGCCTTGAGGTGGTTTCCCCGTAGTTGGGGTTTGAAGGCTAATCATCATGGGCTGACAGAGTTTACTTATAACTTTCTAAAGGATTTTGCTTTTTGTGTGAAGTTCGAGATAAACTTCTTGCAGGGAAGCTAAGGTCCTGGGATGACTGTACTGGAGAGTGAACTGAAGTTCCAGTCTGTCTGAGACCATTTGCAGAAAGATGGACTAGACCTCTGCTAATGTCTTTGCTAAAACTTGAGGATTATCTATATTTTGAGCTATTGGGACAACAGCTGCTTGATCTCTGTATAGGTATAAAAGAGGAAGAAAGAGCTGCAGCTAGTTAAAAAAAAAACCACCTTGGTTAGTCTTAGAGAGATAACCCCTGTTCTGATTACTGAGGAGAGGTTTTCTATTTGGAAAAATCTTGCTCAAGTGGATGACTGTAGGTAGCATGCTTCTTCACTTGAAGAAGGTACCATTAAAGTGAACAGCCATTCTTTGCAGCCTCTTTCGGTTAGAAAAAGCTCAGTCTGAAATTTTGATGGTATCTTGGACATTTCTCAAGATTTCAACCTCAGTGGGCATGCTAGGAACACAGGGGTTTTTTGTAATGATCAGGTGCTAAGTCTGCTTTATACTGTTTTAATCTTTTGCCTTGCAAGTGTTGATAGCTTGGTTCAGAATTTAAGACTATGAAATCCGTGTAGTTAGATGGGTTATTTCTTTTGGCTGTTGTTTTCTTGGGGTTACTGTAGACCAGAATTTTTTTCCCTTACTATAATACTATGTACATATCTGGAATGATTCGTGCTTTTCCCAAGCTGACTTAAAAGTAGGTTTTACATAGCTGTTGCATGAATCTTTCATCTGTTGAGGGTCATAGGCAAATTAGATCTCAACACATGTTGAGAAGAGACAGTATAGGTGTATTGGGTTTGTGTGGCTAGGTTTTGGTAGCAGGGGAGGGCTACAGGTGTTGCTTCTGTGGAGAAGCTGCTGGAAGCTGCCCCTCTGTCTGATAGAGCCAATGCCAGCTGACTCCAAGATTGACCAGCTGCTGGCCAAGGCCAAGCCAATCAACGATGGTGGTAGCACCTCTGCAATAACATACTCAAGAAGGAGAAAAATTTGCTGCACCGGAACAACAGCAGTGGAGAGAGAAGTGAGAATATGTGAGAGAAACAACTTTGCAAACACCAAGAGCAATGAAGGAGGAGGATGGGAACGTGCTCCAGGTGCCAGAGAAGACATTCCCCTGCAGCCCATGGTGAAGACCATGGTGAGGCAAGCTGTCCCTCTGCAGCCCATGGAGGTTAATGGTGGAGCAGATATCTACCTGCAGCCTGTGGAGGACCCCATGCTGGAGCAGGTGGATGCACCCGAAGGAGGCTGTGACCTGATGGGAAGCCCGCGCTGGAGCAGGCTCCTGGCAGGACCTGTGAACCTGTGGAGAGAGAAGCCCACGCTGGAGCAGGTTTGCTGGCAGGACTTGTGATCCCATGGGGGACCCACGCTGAAGCAGTCTGTTCTTGAAGGGCTGCACCCCGTGGAAAGGACCCATGCTGCAACAGTTCATGAAGAACTGTAGCCTGTGGGAAGGACTCACATTGAAGAAGTTTGTGGAGAACTGTTTCCTGTGAGAGGGACCCCACGCTGGAGCAGGGGAAGAGTGTGAGGGGTCCTCCCCCCGAGGAGGAAGGAGCGGCAGAAACAATGTGTGGTGAACTGACCGCAACCCCCATTCCCCGTCCCCCTGCGCTGCTGTGGGGGAGGAGGTAGACACCATTGGGAGTGAAGTTGAGCCCAGGAAGAAGGGAGGGGTGGGCTAAATGTGTTTTAAGATTTGGTTTTATTTCTCATTACCCTACTCTGATTTGATTGTCAATAAATTAAATTAATTTCCCTGAGTCGAATCTGTTTTGGCCATGGTGGTAATATTGCTGAGTGATCTCCCTGTCCTTATCTCAACCCACAGGCCTTTCATTATTTTTCCTCTTCCCTGTCCAGCTGAGGAGGGGATTAATAGGGTGGCTTTGGTGGGCACTTGGCATCTAGCCAGAGTCAACCGACCACAGTAGGCTAGTTACTACATGATTGTCGTGGTTTCAGCTGGGATGGAGTTAACTTTCTTGGTAGCAGCTGGTGTGCTATGTTTTGGATTTGGGATGAGAAACAATGATGGTAGAGCGCTAATGTTTTTGGTTGTTGCTAGGCAGTCAAGGCGTTTTCTGCTCCTCATGCCACCCTGCCAACGAGCAGGCTGGAAGGGCACAAGAACTTGGCAGGGGACACAGACGGGATAGCTGACCCCAACTGACCAAAGGGATATTCCATACCATGTGATGTCATGCTCAGTATAAAAAGCTGGGGGAAGAAGGAAGGTGGAGGACGTTCGGAGTGATGGCATTTGTCTTCCCAAGTAACTGTTAAGTGTGATGGAGCCCTGCTTTCCTGGAGATAGCTGAACACCTGCCTGCTGATGGGAAGCAGTGAATGAATTCCTTGTCTTGCTTTGCTTGCATGTGCGGCTTTTGTTCTACCTATTAAACTGTCTTTATCTCAACCCACGAGTTTTTCCTCACTTTCACTCTTCTGATTCTCTCCCCCATTGCAGCTGGGGGGGAGTGAGTGGGCGGCTGCATGGTTCGAGCTGCTGGCTGGGGTCAAACCACGACAATGATCACAGTGAGTGACTGCAGTGGCCTTCAGTGTGGATGACCTACTTTCCAAGTTTATGGTGAAATTTTAAACTATATATACAGAATGTATTTTTCTTCAAATAAACCAGACCTGTGGGCTAAGGATGGAAGAAGTATTTTTAAATTATTAGTTTGAACTTAAGTTATAAATAAATAAATAAATGTTAAAATAGTCGTCTTTTTTTTTTTTTCCGCAGCCGTAGCAGAAGTGAAACTTCGTGATGATCAATATACCCTTGACCACATGCGTGCTTTTGGCATGTATAATTATCTTCACCTTGATTCCTGGTACCAGGATAACGTCTACTATGTTGATCAGTTTGGAAGGGTTATGAATCTGTCAGTGACTCTGGTAAGGAGAAACTTTTTTAAAAAATTACTGAATTTGAAAAGATGGGGGGGTTGATAAGGTAGAAAATACAGTAAGTAAGATCTGAGTGCAAAAACTGGGGGAAGCTATTGTGAGGAAGAGAGGTAGATTAACAAAAGCGCAGTTCCATTACAAAGCTATTCTTCATTCTGGAGGGGAAAGGACATGGCTCTATGGGCACCATGTTTCTGGTACATGCAATTGTAGTGCGTGTTCATTAAGGAATAAAAGACTGTGTGGGAAGGAGGATAGCCATTGACATGCTACCAAGTAATTTGACTTGTAACCCTACGGGACAAAAGAAAACACAGCCTGATGCATGATTTTTTTTGAGAGAGTGTGGCTAACTCTGTGCAAGGTTCTGGGGATGGACATTACTAGGGCAGGGCTAAGCTGAGAAAAATCCTGAAATGGTAGTTCTAGATTTTTCAGGAAATACAGGTTTCAACAGGATGGTAGGCTGAGAACTGAAGCTGCAAAATAATTCCTTTGCTTTTCATAGAACATAGAGGCAGTTGGAGCCTTTGGCAGACTCTTGCCTGAGACAGAATAATCTTCTGGGACTTCTTCCAAATCTTTTGAGATTGTCTGGATTCCCAGTAGGAACATCTAAAAGAAAGAAGTTTGTCAGGGAAAGCCTTCTGTGAACAGTGGCTTGTCACAGTCTCGTTTTTTGTGTTTTTTTCCTTGTGGTTGCTTAGCTTTGGCTGGCTGCCAGACGCCTACCCAGACGCTCTCTCACTCCCCCTCTTTAACATAACAGGGAGAAAATAAGACAGAAAAGCTTGTGGATTGAGACAAGAACGGGAAGATCACTTACCAATTACTATCACGGGCAAAACAGACTTGACTTTGGGAAAATTAATTTAATTTATTGCTAATTAAAGCTCGAGCAGGATGATGAGAAACAAAGTCACACCAAGCTCCTACCAGGAGCTTGCTCCGGCATGGGCTTTCCATGGCCTGCTGTGGGGATATCTACCCCACTGTGGTCCTCCGTGGGCTGCAGGCGAACCTCTGCTCCGCACCACCGTCTTGGCTGACGGGCTCAGCTGTGCCCTGTGGCGTGTCCATTGGAGCCAGCTGGACGCGGCTGTGTGCAGCACGGGCCAGCCCTGGCCTCTCCTCACAGGGGCCACCCCTGCAGCTCCACTGCCAGCACAGCACAGAAACCCAATACATTTCTTTATTAGGAGAGCACTAAAGTGTGTAAATTTCTTTCTTAGCAGAAAAACTAGATAAAGGATTTTACGACAGGCAGTAATTTTCATTTTTATGTGCAGTAAATTGAAATAGTAAAATTTCTCCCCTAGGATTGGTGGGTCCATTGGAATCTTCAAGAAAATGGCACTTGGTTAAGGTCTTGTCACAAGTTTCAGTTCCACTGGACTGTGAAATAAATAGCTGCCATTTTGTGTCCTAAAGCACAACACACTGCTGTTTTGCAAAGGAAACGTTTGCATATGTATAAGAAGGAATGTGTATTCAGAAACATAAACAAGGTGTCTCATTACAAATGTGCCTAGCCGTATATTAGTTAAATGTATATTACAAATAATACTGGTTTCAGCCAAGTATAGCTTACAAGTTAGCAAGGGCCACGATTAAAATTGTCAGCCCTTTTTAAAACAGAAGATGGAAGAGGTTAACATGCTTATCCTAAATCCAAAGTGAAAGAACATGTAGGCATTTTAACACATAGTTATTTCTAGTTCTGCTTTTTATTTTGGTTGCAATTTTTATTTTAATGTGGAGGTGTGTTGGTTATCCATAAATCAAGAATTATCCCTGCAACTTAGGTGTTTAAAAAGATGTTATCTGTGAAGACACTTGCTCAAAATCAAAGGTAACTGAAACAGAAAAGTGATCAACATGATCAGTTTTTCTAAGTCAATGGATGAGTCTTGAGGTGAGTTTTTTTATACCGGATTGAGAAAGTTGTTGCCCTAATGGAAATATTGTATAGAAATATTGGAAATATTGTATAGAAGCTTTAACATTCTTCTATTACAGCTTTCAGACTTCTTTCATTCAATAAGCCAGCATCAATACTTTGTTTTAAAGATGTAGTGGATAGTGTAGTGACAGGATTCTGAGTTGGGTTTTTTTGATTGTTGTGGGGTTTTTTGCATCTGATTGACTTTTTTAATTGTTTGTAATAGCGGAAAATAGCTGGAAAATATTCAAAGTTTTCTCCTCCAGCAGTTGAATACTTGAACTTGATTTCTTGACCTTCAGCTCTTCTTGCAAAGACGACTTTGTTTCTTTTTATATTTAAATAACGGAATTCAGAAATTGTGGCAACAGTAACTCTTCTCACACTTAAGTAAAACCCTTAATGGTATCTATGTTTTCATATTTCTGAACTCCAGTCAGAATTAGCTGTGGAATGCTGTTTCCGTAACTTTTGGTTCACTTTAATTCAGAGCAACTGTTACTGGCACCAGAAACAAGTCAGAACAAGGAAGAAAGAACAACAAAAGAAGAAGAAGAACAAAATCTTCTGGACATCTATATCGGGGTTTTAAATACTTGGCTCTTCGTTATTCAGAATGCTGGGTGTGAACATTTTTTGCTCAGTTAGATGTGTCAAATGCCTAGGTATTTTGATTTTTCATAAAGACAAAGTTTTGTATTTGTAATGGCTACTTTGTGGAAATTGCCATATAACCCTTTTTTTCCTTCTCTTTTGGTATGTTTTGTCTTTTCTCATTCCCTGTCTTTTCCTTGGAAAATTCATTGTTATTTTAAATCTCTTATGAAATATTGCTTGTTTGTACTGTATGACAGACTGTGACTTTGGAACAATACAATTTCTTAATACAACTTAAAAATTTAAATCTTACAGGCATGCCAAAGAGCCTAAGTAAAATTTCACTACTTAACTGTGTAAGCTAAGACATGCTTACTTAAATGGAGCCTGGCGTGGGGGACTCAGGAACAGTAGAGGGAATTTTTAAGCTTCCATTTTACATTTTGCCTCTTGTACCTCCACGCTTATCCCAAGCGACTAGAGTACACCCTAGGTTGGTCTGCCTGACTTTGTGGAGGAACCATTTGCTCAGAATTTCTACACAAATTTGAAACCTGGGCTGCATAAAAGGCTCAAAATCAGGATTAGTGTCATAGGCAGTGAGACAATGGAGCTGCTGAAAGGAAGGGAGTTGTTCTAATAGTGAAGACACCCAGGTGAAATCTGGAATAGACGAACAGAACGGCAGAGGCCAAAAGGAAGCAGAGTACGCTGTCAAGAGGTATAGAAGTGGGCAGAGCTAGAATTAAAGGCCACTGGAAAAGATAAGAGAGAGATTTGGGAGTGAAAAATAGTGAAACAAAGGAAGAATCTTTGTAGAGAAGTGAAGGAAGATGAAGGACTGGGTCTGACAAGAAGCTGCATCTGTTTTTTTCTTGAAAAAACTGTTGCTATTATTTAAACCTAATTACAGTGAGTAAACCTGACTTCTGTTAAAATGACTATAGTTGTTTTAGCCATGTCTTGCTAGTATAATACATGAGTACAGTATCTCAGCATCCCCTCGTACTTCTGAAGTAGGGAGTTACTGTTAACCCCTGTTAACAAGCTGGTGAACAGAGCAAAACAGTAAGTTAAAAAACGAATCTGACACAGAAGGGTTTTGTTTGAGGGCAGATTTTGTTTCAACTTCAAGTAAGTCCATTCTTTTCATTGTCAGACTGAGATTAGAGACTGTTCTAATAAATGCCTGAAGTTAAATTAGTGAACAGAAAGGTTGCGAGTAAGAGCATTTCCTTTCTTGCCTGTTGAGAGAAAGGGTTTGTAATGTGTAATGAAGATTATTTTTCACTTTTTTCAGGACATATGAGTCTTGACATTCCTGCTGATAAATCTGATTTGAGCTCTAGAAGATTAAAAGGTTGATAGTTGATAATTTTTTTATTTTTTAAATTACATCCAAAACTATTTGAAGCTGACTGATAACATTCACTTGAAGGCTGACAAAAGTGTGGTCTTCTGTAATGTTACATAGTATAGCCATGTAAATCACTGTTAACAGGGACGATGCTTCTTCTTTTCATGATAAGATGCATGGAATTTTAATATTTTTTTTTTTACTAGGCACAGTAGTCATGACTAGTTACAATGGAACACTTTTATTGTAGAAAACACTGCCTTTCAGTGAAACCTTAAAATAAAAGATGAGAAAGCCAGAATTCTTTGTGTCTAGTGTGTGTGTGGGATTTTTGTGTGTCTTGTTTGGGTTGTAGGTTTGGGATTTTTGTTTTTTTGGTTTTTTGGGGTTTTTTTGAATTCTTTCATTCTCCCCTCCTGAATGGTATACCACAAACTAGTGGAATAGTTCAAGGGGCATAGTGATGCAACTAAATCTACAAAGTGACCCTGTATGCTTCAAATAATTAAAAATCAAATTTGCATCTTTTCCATTGCAGGTTTCATAACAGTCCTTGTGCCTTTTTGTAGTACACAGTAATGTCTAATATGAATTCAAGTAGGTCCGAAAGGCAAGCAGGCTATCTGTTTGTCATCTGGTCGTTTTTGCTGTTGCTTATTAAAACGGTACTTACCCAAATCCAATTTCGCTTGCTTAACTTTGAACATGTTTTAAATGCATATCTGATTTTAATAACATCTGGAAAATATGAAGGATTTTAAAGCCCCTCAAATACAGGATTTTCAGCAAATGCGTTGCATGCACAACTGATCCTCTTTCTGTATTGCATACACATGCACAACTGCAAGGAACTCTTTGTATGTATATTTTTGACTGCTTTATTTCATAGACCAGAATGAGTGAGTTTCTGTTACTAGAAGCAGAGATATATGTAGATGATTTCCCACCCCCCTCCCCCCACCCCAAGGTATCCATTGCTTGAGTGAAAGTAGAGGGACAGGAGATGCTTAGAGAATGTAATAATTTGTGGCTGAAATTTCAGGGCCGGTAATGAGACGCTGTTTTAATCTGATGCTTTTTCACTGCTATTTCTTAATCTCATGCCCACCCTTACTATAGTAAGAAAGTGCATTTTCTGTGGCACAGAATAGATAAATACTTGTTTCCCCCCCAGGTTTTCAATACAAAAATATGCTTCTATTTGTTTGTGCTTCCTTTTACATATTTGTAAATATCTTCAACACTGTCCTTGTAATGTTTTTCTTTCAAAATCTGTTTTTCTGTATTTAAAAATATATTTCTACTTAAATATCTTTTCATTTTAGTGACACTAATGCTGATTTTTAGTAACAAGGGAAGAATTTCCTTACTGTTAAGAAGAGTTTTCTGATTTGTGGAGCTTCTAAAAGAATTGTAGATCAACTGGCTGGAAATGAGCCTAGTAAAATAAAATTGAAAATAATTTAATTGGCTCTATGACCATTAGTTATGTTCTCAACATACTCTATTTGTTGATGGATTAAGAAGGTAGGTTTGGTTTAAAAAGAGAAATGTTGATCTGTAAAGGCCAGTCAGGCACCCTTTTTTCCAGATATGACTGTTTATTTGTTCAAATATATGTAGGTACAGTAGCCTGCAAAATGTCTATGAAACCTGTTGTATCTAATTTTGTTTCATTTATGATACATATATAAAACTTTCTGTGAGATGAGAGGAAAGGACCACAACTTCATGAGAAATGTTTCTTTAAGAAAGAACAGAAACAACAGGAATTGATTTTGTTTGTTATTACTGGATGACCTTTTTGGAGACATCAGACCCTGAAGTCTATGAATCAGTATAAGGGGCAAGGTGGTGAATACTTTTTTTTTTAAAAAATATTATATTGTTAGTGTCCACTATTTGTTTTAGAATCATAGAATAGCCCAGGTTGGAAAGAGAAATCAAAAGATCATATGGTCCAACCTTCCATGGGAAAATGAGCCTAGCACCCTGTCCAGTTGTATCTTGTCCTCCAGTGATGGGGGCTCTGCCATGTCCCTAGGGAGGTTGTTCCAGTCATTGATTGTTCTCTCTGTAAAAAAATTCTCCTGTGTCGAGATGAAACCTTTCCAGGTGCAACTTTTACCTATTGCCCCTTGTCTTCTCTATGTGACTTCTTGTGAAGAAAAACCCTCCATCCTCTTTGTAGCCACCCTTTAAGTACTGGAATACTGTGGTGAGGTCCCCTCTGGATCTTCTCCAGGGAGACATGACCTAACTCCTTCAGTCTTCCTCCGTAGGGCAGGTTCTCCAGCCCTTAGATTGTCTTCATGACCTTCCTTTGGACCCTTTCCAATCTGTCCATGTCTTTTTTCAGTAGTGGGGACTAGAACTGGATGCAGTACTCCAGGTGTGGCCTGACAAGTGCTGGGCAGAGTGAGATGATCACCTCTCTATCTCTGCTAGCAATGCTCCTGCAGATGCAGCCCAGGATCTGATTTGCCTTTGTTGCTGCAGTGTCACACTGCTGAATCATGTTCAGCTTGTCGTCCACCAGGACCCCCAGGTCCCTTTCAGCAAAGCTGCTCCCCAGCCACACAGATCCTAGCCTGTACTGGGCTCTTTGGTTATTCTATCCCAGGTGAAGGACCTTGCACTTGTCTTTGTTTCTCTTCACGATGTTCTTGCTACCCCATTCTTCAAAGCTCTCTGGGTCTCTCTGGAAGATGGCTCTCCCTTATGACATGTCTACCTCATTACCTAGTTTAGTGTTATCAGCAAATGTGAGGGTGCTTTCAATCCCATCATCCAGGTAATTTATGAAGATGTTGAACAGTGTGGGGCCTGATATCAGTCCCTGGGGGACCCCGCTTGTGACAGACTGCCAGCCCATTTTATTTAACAGCTACTTAGTTCACTTGAAAAAATTCAAGCTATTAAGATCTACTTCAGTTATTTGAAAGATTGTAGAGATTTGACTGTGATGTTGCTGAATCTCCAGTCTACATCTTATGTTTTTCTATAAGAATATTTCATTTGTGCTCTTAATACTGCAGCCTGATTTACTTTATAAGAAGCTGACCAAGCTTCATTGCTGATAAAGCATGTCCTGACTGTTTTTTAATCTGTGATGCCAAGTTCTTTTCAAATCATGAAGACTTGGACAGGTTTTTTTTTTCTAACAAGTATCTTGGCTATTTAGAGATTACTTCGACTCACAAAAGGAAGGTAAATCGTAGTCCTAAGCAGGCAGCTGCAAGCCAAATAATGAGCAGAGAGTTACAAAGCGTTATTCAGCAAAGAAAGGGCTGTATGTAAGAGTGAAGGCACAAAGAAAATAATCCGTAAAAGATATCCTGGAAGACATGCCTTTGTACTTAATGACAACAGTTGGAAATCCAATTTATGGCACAAAAGCAGTTTCTTCTGTTAGAATTAGCAGGAAATGAAGAAGGCGACACAGAACTAAAGCAGGACTTCTGAGAACAAGTACTAGAAATATAGATGAAATTGGTAATCTAACATTCATTTTGCACTATTATTCAATCAGGCTGATTTGTGTAAAGTTTATACAGCAGGAAATACTGGATTTTTCTTTTTCGTTTTGTTCGGGGTTTTTTGGTAGAATTTAGTGTTATACATCATTTTTAAAAAAACTCGTATGTCTTTATTGTTCATGGGACAACTATATCATCTGTGCACTTTGTTCACTACAGGGTCTCTGTTTTCTCATGCTCAAAAGCTTCCCGTGCTTGTAGTTTGGCTTAAGAAATAAGGTTGCAGTGTGCCACTGATACAGTATGCTAAATAAATTTATCCTGATGCATAGTATAATCAAAATGTGATGGAAAAGTTATTTGAAATATGATATTATTTAGTACAGCTTTTCTTTGCTAGCTAATCACAGTTGTTACTTCTCTAACTTGCTGAATAAAATGACCACTCTAGGAAAGCTGAGAAATGATATATCAGCTTGAATATACCAGTTGTGTAAGAGAATAGGCTAAAATTCTTTTTGATTTAGAAGTGAGTTTTTATGAACTAGTTTGAGTACAGTTCTGGGACTTGAATTTCTTTTAAAGTCTCCACATTTTTACTGGGACTAGAATTATTTGAGGTAGGTGATTAATGATATGGGAATGCTAGGAGAAAGAGGTTGAAAAGCCTTTTTTTAATGCAAAATGTAATTAGTACTGTAAAATGGAAGGAAAAAAATTGAGTGCTGAAATATCAATTGTAGAACACTCATGTTTTCAGTAAATAGACCAACTCAATGATGACATACCACCATCTTTTCGACATATATGGGAATGATGCTTGCTACCCACTTTTTTCCAAATATGCTCAACTGCACAAAGAAACTGTTGAATTGTGACTGAGATTTTTTATTCTTCATTTGTCTGTAATACTTACTGAAATTGATAAATACTTCATAAAGTCTTAGTGCGTGACTGTTTCCTTATAGGACACTGCTCTACAAAAACCAAGAGAAGTTTTCAGGCTACCTACAGATTTGACAGCTTGTGATAATCGCCTTTGTGCCTCAATACACTTCTCATCTTCCACATGGGTTACACTTTCTGACGGTACAGGAAGACTGTTCTTAATTAAATCGGGCAAGCGTGGAAATGGTGCATCTGAAAAGTGGGAGGTAGGTCTTGCAATAATAACATATTTAAGAATTGTACACCTACCAAATAATTCTTATTCTTGCTTTTCTTATGACAATTGCATGTATGTAATGTTGTGAAGAATTAAGCTTTACATCATAAGTCTGTATCACTGATACAAGATTGTGTTCAAGCATAAAGATCAATGATTTAATGACTAAATGATTTCTTTATGCACAAAATGTCTAAAATTCAAGTGTTTGAACAGCCTTTTTACTGAAGAAGAATCTGTCTAAGTAGAAGTGTTTCTGAATAGGTGGCTAAGTGCTTGTCTAGCTGAACTTTTTCTAAAAACCATTTCCCCTTTCACTTCCCTATTCATATGTGTCTGACTAGGATTCTTCCCCTCCATCTTTTATTGTTTGCTATTTCAACTGGCCTGTGGAATAATACATATTTTTTAAAAAAGTCTGAAGTTATTATCAACCAAGCTAAAAGCTACTTTCATTTTTAAGTTAGGAGATTTCTGGTTTGTGTGATGTTTGTCTGTGCAGATGCATTTATGCTTGAAATATGCACCATTTAACTTGCCCCATCTTAAAAATACATCCACAGAGACTGGAATAAAACTTACACAAAACTGCTGATTAAAAAGCTTTGATAAGTAACCCTGAGGGTTACTTATAGAGCAGGTATAATATAAGCAACACTATTTCCACCTCTCTGGTAGGGAAAATCTTCATACAGTGCACTGAGCTCTGGAAAATTATCGGTGCTTAATATTTTTACTTAAAATTGTTGGTTGTAACTGAAATATGTTTTTCTGTTTCTCATGATTAAATTGTTTATGTAATTAATTTTTTTAAAGAGTCTTGATAAGGGGCATTTTTTGTATCCACATCAAAGTGATCTTACTACACTAATAATGGTATTGGTTATCCTGCTTGGACACAACAAATAGAATTAAGTTACATTTCTACCTGATCTACTATGAGTCTTGTGGTCTGTGGTTAGTTCCTCTTTATTCGTGAAAGATGAATCAGGTATAAACACATTTTGCATCTACTTTCTTTATTAGGCAGTGGTTTCCTTAAGCAGTCAAGGATGTTTTAGTATTGTCAGGAACTCAGGTATATGTACTGAAGTGAAAGATTTCAGCATGACAGATTAGCTCCTTCCCCTACATCTTTTGAGAGTTCAGTAACTAGGAAATTGGTCATCCTGTTCTTTAGATGGTTGGCAATAAATGCCAACTGATTTTTATTCTGTTCTGTGTGAGATTGCTGATACATAAATAAGTTGCATTGGAGTTGTCAATGTAACAAACACATGAGATTTGCATGTTGAGGTTCTGTCACAATTTAAATTCACTTTTTGAGTATTTAGAGTACCCCGTGGTTTAGCGTTGTTAACATCCCAACCCCATAAATCCGCAAACCTTACAAGGTTTCAGTAACAACAGCTGGATTGAGCCTATGCTCATTCAGCCAAGGCAGGAGGAACCAAAAATGTGACATTCATGGATTCATATTGGTAGAGAGGTTTGTGGGAAGCAAACTTTAACTGATTTGACATTCACTGAAGCCTTTCACTGTTTTCTGAGAAAAAGCAAGACTTCAGTTTTAACTGATTGACTTTTTACTACAATTTTGTTTTCTAGATTGTGTTTAATGAAGAACTAGGAAGTCCATTTATTATAGCACACAGTGTTTCATTTGTAAAATCTGATATGCATTCAGTAGCTGTGCTGCTGCTTAGGGTAGAAAAAGATGAACTGGACACAAAAGGAAGTGGATTTCATATTACCTTGGAGTGGGTCACAATTGCAGAGATAAGCAAAGAGGGTAAGTGTTTTACATTTATATTACTGGTGAGTAATGTTTAAAAAAAAAACCATGCTTTTATTCTTTGTCTTAGAAGTTGATTGTTCCTCAGATTCTGATATTTCCTTTCCCCAAAACTTCAACTTGGATTTTACATAGGTAATTTTTTCTTACATTTTGAGATCAAGTTATTGGTTATAGACCTAAATTCTGACAAACATTTGGAAGCCAGGAAGAAGTGAAGTTTTATATATGTGTGGTTAAGGTAATTAACTACACTGCGTGGTTGAGCAGGGAGCTTCTGAAAAAGCTCAAGTGGAAGAAGGAAGGTTACACTAAGTGGAAGAAGGGACTAACCACTTGGGAAGATTACAAGAATGCTGCCAGAGTATGCAGGGACGAAACGAGGAAAGCCAAGGCCTCCTTGGAATTAAGTCTGGCAAGGGATGTCAAGGTCAACAGGAGGGGTTTCTTCAAGTACATCAGAGGCAAAAGGAAAACTAGAGAAAATGTGGGCCCGCTGTTGAATGAGACAGGGGCCATGGTGACAGATGATGCAGAGAAGGCAGAATTATTGAATGCCTTCTTTGCTTCAGTCTTTCCTGCTCAGGCCAGCCCTCAGGAGTCCCAGACTTTACAGGTAACAGAGGAAGTCTGGAGGAAGGAGGACTTTCCCTTGGTTGAGCAGGATCAAGTTAGAGATCAGTTAAGTAAACTGGACATCCACAAGTCCATGGGATGCACCCGCGAGTGCTGAGGAAGCTGGCAGAAGTCATTGCTGGGCTGCTCTCCATCATCTTTGAAAGGTCCTGGAGAACAGGCGAGGTGCCTGAGGCCTGGAGGAAAGCCAATGTCACTCCAGTCTTCAAAAAGGGCAAGAAGGAAGACCCGGGAAACTACAGGCCAGTCAGCCTCACCTCCATCCCTGGAAAGATGATGGAACAGCTCGTTCTGTGTGTCATCTCAAAGTGTCTGGAGGAAAAGAAGGTTATCAGAAGTAGGCAACATGGATTCACCAAGGGGAAGTCATGTCTGACTAATCTGATAGCCTTCTACAATGGCATGACTGGACAAATAGATGAGGGGAGGGCAATGGATATCGTCTACCTTGACTTCAGCAAGGCTTTTGACACTGTCTCCCACAGCCTCCTCCTAGGCAAGCTTAGGAACGGCGGGGTGGATTGAAAACTGGCTGGCAGATAGAGCTCAGAGTGTTGTGTTTAGTGGCACAGAGTCTAGCTGGAGGTCTGTGACAGGTGGTGTTCCCCAGGGGTCAGTACTGGGTCCGGGGCTGTTCAACATATTCATCAGTGACCTGGACGAAGGGGTAGAGTGTGCCATCAGCAAGTTTGCTGATAACACAAAACTGGGAGGGGTGACTGACACACCAGAAGGCTGTGCTGCCATTCAGCATGACCTGGACAGGCTGGAGAGTTGGGCAGAGAGAAACCTCATGAAGTTCAACAAGGGCAAGTGTAAGGTACTGCACCTGGGGAGGAATAACCCCATGCACCAGCACAGATTAGGGGTTGACCTGCTGGAAAGCAGCTGTGTGGAAAGGGACCTGGGAGTCCTGGTGGACAGCGGGCTGACCATGAGGCAGCAATGTGCCCTTGTGGCCAAGAAGGCCAATGGCATCCTGGGGTGCATCAAGAGGAGTGTGGCAAGCAGGTCATGGGATGTTATCCTCCCCCTCTACTCTGCCCTGGTGAGGCTGCACCTGGAGTCCTGTGTCCAGTTCTGGGCTCCCCAGTTCAAGAAGGACAGGGAACTGCTGGAGAGGGCTACAAAGATGATTAGGGGACTGGAACATCTTTCTTATGAGGAAAGGCTGAGGGACTTGGGTCTATTTAGTCTGGAGAAGAGAAGACTGAGGGGGGATCTCATCAATGCTTACAAATACTTAAAGGGAGGGTGCCGGGAGGATGGCACCAGTCTTTTTTCAGTGGTGCCTAGTGATAGGACAAGAGTTAATGGGCACAAACTTGAACGTAGGAAGCTCCATCTAAGCATGAGGAGGACCTTCTTTCCTTTGAGGGTGGCAGAGCACTGGAACAGGCTGCCCAGAGAGGTGGTGGAGTCTCTGACTCTGGAGACATTCCAAACCCGCCTGGACGCCACCCTGTGCAACCTGCTCTAGGTGTCCCTGCTCTGGCAGGGGGGTTGGACTAGATCATCTTCAGAGGTCCCTTCCAATCCTGGTGATTCTGTGATTCTGTAATTAGAAAACAAGATAGAACTTTACTTTGTGTTGTTATGAAGTGCAGTTCCTGTTTAGCTTGATCTTGTAAAATCAAGGTTACACAGGACCATTTCTAAATAATGTCTGTTGTACTTTTCAAAATGTTGTACAGCTGGATATGGGGTTTTGTTTGGTTGTGTTTTGGGATTTTTGTTGGTTTTTAGCCTGCAATTAACAGTGTCGTGGGATTGGAATTAGTACGCGATAAATATAAGAACTGTAGCATAAGAAGTACTAGGTTTTCCTACAATAAGAGTATGAAGCTATTCAGTTAATTTTAGACCAACACATTAAAAATGTATTAGTTAGTGTATTAATACCTAGTAATCAATTTATTATCCTAATAAAGTTTGGCAAAGGGTAATTTATCTGTTCAATATGACCACGTATACTTACTTTACGTATCATGATTTCCATAAAGCATACAAGACACCATGCTTCAGCGTCTGATTTAAAGATGTGTGGATTAAATTAATTTACCTTTTTGGGAAGACTGTGATACAGTCTCGTTCATTATCTTCCAAAAAGTATAATTTTGATACTGAGTAGAATCAAGATCTTTAACTGCGTGAACTAAAGCAGTTGATTGCATACTGTGATGTTACTATCCAAATGTTCCTCAGTCCTCCTACATATATAGTATGGATAAGAGAAGAGACGAAACTATTTCAGTTGGAAGGGACCTACAAAGATCATGTAGTCCAACTGCCTGACCACTTCAGCCATACCAAAACTTAAAGCATGTTATTAAGGGTGTTATCCAAATGCCTCTTAAACACTGACATGCTTGAGACACGGACCGCCTCTCTAGGAGGCCTGTTCCAGTGTTTGACCACCCTCTCGGTAAAGAAGTGCTTCCTAATGTCCAGTCTAAACCTTCCCTGGTGCAGCTTTGAACCATTCCCACACGCCCTATCACTGAATCTCAGGGAGAAGAGATTAGCACCTCCCTCTCCACTTTCCCTCCTCAGGAAGCTGTAGAGAACAATTGAGATTGTACGTCAGTCTCCAAACTAGACAAGTCCAAAGTCCGTAGCCGCTTTTCATAGGACATTCCTTCTAGCCCTTTCACCAGCTTTGTTGCCCTGAGTAGTTTTATTTGCATTGTCTGCTGTTGAAACCTTGGGTGATGGAAATACTTCTAAGAGAGCCAGAAAGCCTCTTGAGGTTGCCTTATGCTTTTGTGACCAGCTCAACAAGAGGAAGAAAGAAGACCATTGCTTAAAGAGAGCACTAACACAAACTTTTATTATATTTTGTAATACTGTATACTTTCATAAATAAATTGGTTTTTACAGTATGTTTTTTATAACTTACAACAAATGTTCATGGAATGAAACTTTTTCTGTAAAAGTGGATTTAAAAATCCTTCCAAAAATCTTGCCAGTTCTCCAGTGGAGGAACAGACAAAATTTTTGTAATTACAGTCAGCAGAGATGTAAATAACAAGATTCAAAGCAAACTAATTATGAAGAGAGAAATAAGTTTTGATTTCTTTTAAATAAACATCTCGCAAATCAGAGTGATGTATGAAGATAAAAGCTGTTTTGAGGAATTACAGTACTTTACATCCTCTTTCATCAGTAGGGAATTGCTATGCTTAACTTTTCTTGAAACTGCCTGTGGATGCAGTTCATCAAATCAGATTGTATTAAAAATAAATAGTTAATCAACAAACCATTTCTCAAATTATCAAAATCTATGCTTCATCAAAGCAAAGCCTTAAAACATAGTTATGTGTCTTGACACCAACAACTGTGAGAGTCTCTGCCATATCTGGTTGGCTAGGCAAAGGGATCACACCTACTATTGTATTACCAAAGAGCAGAAATGGAAACATGAAAATAAATCTGTATGGAAGCAGTGATTAGATCTCTTCACATCTTGTGGTTGTGACAAAGGTATACCCTTTCAAAGTTTGTTGTTTTCTTTGGTTAACTAATGTTTTAGGAATCCTCCCTGTAAAAACTTGAAATGAAGAGCCACCACGCTGCTTTATTAGACTCAGGAAATGTTATATGCTTAGCTTTCTTTTGACCCTCTTTACAAGAAAAATCACGTAGTATAAATTTACTGAAAAGATCATAAAGGCTTACTTAAAAAATGTAATAGTGTTGGTGATTAATTGAAAATACTCGACAAAAGGTTTGGTCACAGAATGACAAGTTGTGAGGTTGTAGAGCCTTTTGAGAAGTAAGCAAATGCTGTAAGAGACTTGGAAACAAATTTAATATGTTTCAGTGCACAGTTAAATTCGGTCAGTTAAGTAATAGTTCGTTCAATGAGTGGCTAACTTCCCACTACAAGAGACATGCTCTTTTTGGTCATGTAGCTAAACCAAGGTAATTTTTTAATTTTTTAAAGCAGGTTACCCTGTTGCTTGGAGTCTTTCTGATTGCATAGATCTCTTACTCTGTCTTTGATTAGAATGGTTGAATGTCTTCAATTAATACGCCCTTCCCCCTCAAAAAAAAAAAAAAAAGAGAGGGGCTTTATTTAACACCACTAAGTACCAGAATTACATTACAGTCTGGTTATTACTCTATGTTCCACATCTTCCTTAGCAAACAAGATAACCAGCTGAGAGGACTTAAATTATACCTGGCTTATCCATTATTATCTGTGTTCTCCTGCGACTTCCAATTCTGTAAGCTTAACATGGAGGTCAAATAGGAACACATTGTGGAGTACTAGAGGGGCATAGATGATTTTTACCATCATAATCTTGTCTTGTCTAATGTCTCTGCTAACGAGTTCCCAGATTCTTTCAAGTAAAGTTGTAGTTACAAGTACAGTGATTCCTTTAATGAAGAGATGAAGCATAAATGTGAAATATTAAACAATTCCTGGGGATAATTTTATTACCTGTGAGAATTTTATCAGGTTGCTAATTTTTTGCTAAAAATCCATTTGTACAATCTGTTATTATTCAGAAATTGATAAATTCCTGAGGACTCTTTCAGCAGTAAGGTTCTAATGGAAAAAGAACAAACATTGTGCTAGAACCTGTCATCTTACTGGTGTTTTGAGTCATCAGTACTTGTGTTCGGGAGCACAGTAGGGAATGGCATGGTCCTTGATGCCAGTAGCAAGCAATTGGGACAGCCCTTTTAAAGGACGGTGTTTTACAGAAGTTGAGGAAGATGGGCATTTTCCATTATGAATAAAGTGTTACCACTAGCTGTTTCATTGCTTCTCAAGTTTCTACAGCAGCTCAAAAAGTATTTGGAAAACTTGTTTGTAGAGAGGCTGTGAGTGGTTTTGTGACTTGCTGGGCTAGCTGTGATCAACAAAGACATCATAAGAAAAAAGGGCAATGTTAGATTAATTTTAGGGTCTACGTATTTAACAAACTCACTGGAAAACAGAAGAGAAATTTCTTTTTAAATTACTGTACTGTGATTTAACTGGTAGGCTTGCTTAGTATTTTTAAGAGTAATGGGATTCTCGTATAATAATTTGTCTTCTAGAAAAATATTACCGCTAAGGTTTTATTTTTTTTTTCAATTTTATAGGTGATCATAGATATGAAATCTGTAAAAGGAGAGTTTTACAAGGAAAGTCTGTCCCCCATTATGCAGCAATAGAGCCGAGTGGGGATGGTCTAATGATTGTTTCCTACAAACCATTCAAATTTATGCAAGATGAAGACAACAGATTAGAAGAAAATGACGATGCAAAAGCAACAAACGAAAAGAAAGGTAAGACTTACCTGGCAGATTATGATAGGCTACTCTCCTGTTTTAGAAACTGACTTGTCAGTTTGGCATCTGTTTGGAAACTAGCAATAAATGTTTGTCTCAATATGTATCTTCCAGATTGGTTTTTTTTAAGGACAGATTGGCTTTTGTTTGTTTGTTTTCACCCTGGGAAGTTGTATTGTGCATAAACCTGTATGAGGAGTTTTTATGGATAGGAGACACTTAAAGAATTTTGTTGTCCTAAGGAAAAGGATATTTTGCAAACGGAACTATACTAAATATTTGCTAGCAGTTGGATTGCTAAGGTAATACCTAAATTTAGGCATCTGGCTGAGTATTCAAATTAAGAAGCCAGTCTTCCTGGGTGAGAGAGGGTAGTGTGGTACCCATTAGCTCCTCCAAATAGTTGTTCATCAGAAGCTCTCTGATATGTAATTTACTCCTGCCTTTCTAAATTAAAAAAGAAACCAAACAAAACTTTTAAAAGAATGAGAATCCTGTAAAATATTATCTTTTTTTCCATTGGAAAAGCAGTTCAGGAAAAATAATAAACTTCAACAAAAGGCATCCATACTTGATCAAAACAGAATTAAGTATGTAAAAACCTGTTAATAAAGTTGTTTTATCTTACATATCACTAAGCTCTGTAATATATGTTTATGTAGTTATATTGTGTTATTTCAGATTTGATTTTTGCTTCTGAATACGAGGCATTGGTTAATGAACCAATCCTAACTGAATGATACTAGGACAATCTTTGTCAGTGGTGCAAAAATCTCTTTGGAAAACAATACAAAAAGGTCAATTTTCTGGAACGTATTAATGTTACGCACTGTGATAACTGTGATGTTGTACATGTAATTGTATTAAGAATAGTCTGTACATATAAATCTTGAGGCAAAGGAGTTCTTCAGTGCACGGAGCACCATAATGCAACGTCTATGCAGTTGTCATCTGAATTAGCTAGTTCAGTGCTTTAAGGATTTTAAGAGCTTCTTGAGTTGCGTACTAGGTGTGATTAAAGAAACACAATAAAGAGCACTATATGGCTTTTAGCATAGCTCACTTCATGCATGTATGTGCACATATGATGTTGCCAAAGCCCAGAATGTACTGTAATGTACTGTTTGCAGCAATACCTTTCGAAAACTTCTCATGGCACAAAAATCTAATGGTAGAGAAAGTACTGAAACCTGAACTCCTAGTTTAGAGGGAAGTCTAATACCTCTTTAAGAGAGAATTTGTCTTCTGCTAAACCTAATGTTGCATGGTTATATAAAATTGCAGGGATAATAGATATCAGCTGATGAAACAAGATGTGCCAGTAATAGTACTCTAATTTTTATAGGAGTTTACAACAATAGATAGAGAAATACTAAAGGCGGTTATGATGCACATCAGTATTTTGGTTTTTAATTTGCTCTTTCATAGTCTCCTCTGCACATTTTTGGCAACTTATGAGAACGCTGTTGTGAAGACAGGGGAGAGGGGAAGTCTAATCTACTTTTTTGGTGTTGTTCAGTTTTCTTATAAATTAAGATTTTTAATATTAGATACAATCTGTGTCAAAGTATAGAATTTTGATGGCTGTCATATCTCATGTGTTAATAGTTTCTGGGAAGTATATTTGTAGCATCTGTGACTGATCCTTTGCAAACAGGGATCTTGTGGTAACAGGCAACAGTGTAAGAGTCCTTCCAGAGTCACAGTTGCTGACATGAAGCTTAGATCAACTAAATCTCATATTGTATTGTGACAGCTTGAGAGCTTCCAAAGGGTCTAGCCATACTTTACTTTTCCTCAAATAGGAAGGTAATGTGCAAGATTGCTCTTTAGAAAATGAATGCCTCTGTATTTTTGTGTTCTGTGACCAACTTTGCACTAGTCAGTCATACTGTCATAGCCTTCCTTTTGTATAAACATTTCTCTTAAAAGGCCACTTCTTGTAGCAGTTTAATAATCAAGATAGACATCAGGCAGATTCTAGACCCAGGAACAAAAGTCAAGCATTACCTCTGGGCAGGCAGTTTTATTTCATCTCCATCAACTAAGGCAGATGAAGACTACTTGGTCTTCTAAAATAATTTCTGTTGAATAGTCAGCATAGCTTCTGGCAAAATAGGTAAGAAAAAAATGTTCACATCTCTAAATGACATACACTTCTGAGCATGCAGTAGCTTGTCAGTACCACTGCACCTGATGTCTCTTCAACCAAATTATTAATCATTAATATTTCAGTGTATTTAAGTACATTTTGGTTATCAATTTTGTAATGCTACAATAAACTTAGAGTAATAGTTAATGCCCATTGTATAACTGTCAGCATATTTGAGTATAAACATGAATATAAATTCCTTTCCAGACGAGGGACACAAATGAACTTGATTGCTAAAAAAATGTTTCTCCTTTTTATAATCAGAATATATTTTACGTAAGTTGTTCAGAGTAAGAATTAATTTCCATTCTTCCACAAACTTCTATTCCATATCTCCCAGCATTGCATGCTGTGGAATCAAGGACAGCATTTGTAATCTAGTTTGTATTTTTCTGCAGTTTCCAATGCATATTCTGTTTCCAATTGTAGACCCTCTTTATTACTGGCAGCAGACTGAAGATGATGTGACAATAGCGGTTCACATTCCTCAAGACATCACTAAGGATGACATAAAAGTGTGCTTTTCCCCTGATAACATATGTGTTACACTGAAAGACCAGCCTCCTTTGATGGAAGGAAAACTATATTCGTCTGTGGACCATGAAAGCTGCACATGGATAATTAGTGAGAACAAAAGGTGTTGTATATGATTTTTAGTTCTCCCATCAACAGGAATTGATTTCAAAGTGTATAACATATCTCTAACTTCTGACTCCTCTGGGAATGGACTTATTTAATGCTACATCCTGCATCCTTCCTTACAAGAATCTATCTCCTCTGCTGAAAGTAGTTCGCTGGCTTTTGCAGTGCTGCCTCACAATACTGTTTCTTTAGTTAATTGTGAAACTAATCCCCTCCTCTTACAGTTACTTGCTTATAAGCTACATGACCAACTGTTTTCTACAACAACGCAGAACAGCCTCTCCAAAATAATAAATTATTTTATTTCAGAAAAAAAGCATTATGTATAACTCTGTACTGACAGCTACGTCTTTATCAGACCAGAAATTAAGAGTTTCTACTACTGAGCTGTAAAGCAGAGTTCTTTGCAACATTAGGGATACATTGATTCTCATAATGTTAACCTGCTCACACTATTTTCATATGCTTTGCCTGTGTTTATTGGCAGCCAGAGTTAATGTACTGTTCTAATGTTGCCAGTTGCCTTTCTAAAACAATATTTGGTGATATGAGCTACTGGAGATTAACCCATGCATGTCTGTATGACTACCTGTCTGTATGACTACCTGGTTATTTTTATTCTCTTTGAGAATAGTCTTGTCCATTCTCTTCTAGTTGATCACAGTAGAAAAATGAATAGGTAAACTGTTAAATGATTTTCATAAAGACAGTGTAGCATATAGCTACAAAACTTTGGTGATAAATGCAGTAAGTAAAATCAGTAATATTTTCAAGTACTAAAGAAAAACTTTATTTTTTCCAAATAGCCATAAAAAAACAACAGGTATTAAAATGTTAAGCATAGCTTTGTAAGCATGTAAACTTAATTGGTTCAAGAATTTTTTTTCCACTGAATTTTATGATTGATTAGCCTGAATTTACCCTGTTGTCTGTGTTAATAATTTCTCTTCTACTTCGGCTTTCCACAAACAAGCTTTTTTTGGTAATAATATAACAGACATTCTTCAGGTTTGACTTAAAATTCCTTATTATTATTTTCCTAATCCATTGTACGTTATGTATGTGATATAAAATTAATCTGTGTGAATTTAACACTTTGTAGATCTCAAATAGAAATGTTCATGGTTTTATTTGAGAAGTGAATTTTAGTTGTCTCTTTCTTTCTGAAATAAAAACATAAAAGAACGGGGGGGGAAGAATTCAGAGCTCCCTAAACCATATCAAATTTACTTTTTGTTAATTTCAAAACCTGTTATTTCTAGAATTTTAGTTCTGTAGTTGAGAATTGCAACCTAATTTTGGACATCTATGTTTCTTTTCTACTTAGACTCTATCTTGTTAGTAAAGCCTCGGGAGGGCCCTTCAGAGCCATAAACTGATGTCAGTGACGTGTTCCACCATTGTTTTAGGGGTTTTTTGTGGGTGCCAATTGTCTACAACATTTGTATTAATAAAAATGCGTCATATCTGGAAGCATTCATATTCAGATTTACTTCCACATGTGTTTCTGCACGTGTAAAAGGAACTGTGAAATCCCTATATATTTGGAAATGTACCCTTCTGAGTTAGGTGTTTGAGACATGAAGCTAAAAGCTTGTGTTACAACGCACTTTCTTTGTGCAGTGAACACTTACATGCACCATTTTGGCCTACCTTGTAGAACATGAACTGAGAGCTGTTGAGTGCTTAAATACTGCTAAACATACTCCTCTTGATCCTTCCACTTACAAGAGGGATTTAAAGTCTTTGCTCATCTTTTGCAGTTGTACTTCCCCTTGTGCCACCTGGTCAGAACAGCTAGAACTGAAGCACCATCTAAACGGTGCAAAGTAAGACTGAAGTCATGTTGAATGAAATGCAGCATGTGCATTACAAAAAACAAGTAGCTGATTCACACTTTAATGATCTTGTTCTTCTTTGTACCCTAAACCCATATTACTTGTAAAAGTACCTTGGAATTTTTATATCTTCTCTTTTTAATGGCACTGGTGGGTTTCTGTTTGTCTGCCTGAGGCAGGTGCATTTCAAAGTCTGGAACAGACTGAACATTTTTTGCTCTAAGGGCTTTGTGATCATACTTCTGAACTTTGAAAAGTTCATATATTTTACAGTCTGTTGCTCAGCACATTGTTTATTTAACCTAGGGGTGTGTTTCATTATTTAGAAGTTTCGTATTAGCCTCTTAAATGTTCAAGTAGGGATTTGTGCATAAGTCTACAGCTATCAGATATTGATATGTATGGTCTTATTGCAAGATAGAGTTGTCCAGGTTCTTCACGTGTTCTCTTTCAATATCTGTGAACCTAGGCACCTAAATATTTCTTCACTACAGGTAAAGTATTCTAACCAGTGCTGGCCATCTATACATTTGGTTGTTACTGTAGCCTTAGTTAATATCACAGCTATTATAGAATCATAGAATGGTTTAGGTTGGAAGGGACCTTAAAGATCATCTAGTTCCGACCCCCCTGCCATGGGCAGGGACACCTCCCACTAGACCAGATTACTCAAAGTCTCACCCAACTTGGCCTTGAACACTTCCAGGGATGGGGCCTCCACAACTTCCCTGGGCAATTATAATTAATGAGTAATGACAAAAGGAGTTCAGAGTAGTAGGACTGTGCATACTCAAATAAGAAAAAACTTAAATCAGTTGGTTTTCAGTGCCTGTTACAGTATTAAATTTGTGAGGTTTCTTTTTTTTTTCTTAAACTTGTTAGAGGCTATGTTTGTAGTAGTGGGCTACGGGATGAAAAATTAATCTTGTTTTAACTAGCTGCCTCTGTTACTCCTTTTAAGATACAGAAGATATTTGGATGTAGAAGGTATTTGTGCTGGTTTGTTTACTTCAACCAAAATAAGACTGTGAGCTGCAGCTCTGTGTTGCTCTGCCAGAGTCCAATACTCTCTGACCAGGTTCTTTTAGATATTCCACACATGGAGGGTGTAATGATCAAATTTACTTATTTGAAGACAGTTGATGTTACATGGGATTTCTGATTTAGCAGAGTGATACAAAATACACTGAAAACTCTATACAACTGTGTCACTTAGCAAAATACAGCAACGACAATACACATTTTAGTCACAACACCAATGTGGTTCCCATTACCAGGCTCTATAATATGCTCACTGTCACAATGCTGGGCATCCCCGCTTACTGGGACAGAATACATGGGTTGAAGCCAGCTCCAGCCTATTGCTCTCTTCCAAATTCTTTTGTTGGTTGTCTAGTTTTTATACTCTGCCTGGGCTGAGCCATGTATGTGCATCCCCCATGCTGGTCTGGCTAACTCAGGGAGATATATACCCTTAATGAGCTCAGGAAGAAACATTTACACCACCAGTTGATCCACTCAACTGTTGACAGCTGTTTATCTAAAACAAAGACCACCCTTTGTGTTGAGATAAGGTCAGCTTCTTTGCATTATTCCCTGAGCTTCATGGGCACATCCCCTTGCCCGTCTCCACCCTCCATCTTCCATTGTAGGGGTTCGTTCAGTGAGTCACATTCCACCCCCTGGGGTTTAGTCTGTCACAAGCTGTGGGACGTGTACACTGGTTGCAGACTGGAAGCACCTTGTGTTGATCATTCTGTAAATGCAGAACCATAGGCTAAGTCCTGAACCAAAGAAATTATTTAAATGTAAGATAAACGTTGGGGAATGCTGATGAGGGAGAGGGAATGCTGATGAGGGAGAGGGAATGCAAGGAAGTGAGTCAATAAATAAAACTGTGTTTCAAGTTTCGTTGTTCAGATGTGGTTCATGATGGAGTTTGTCTTGGATCTTCCAAAAAGTGTAAGACAAGCAATAAGGTCTGTCCGTATGTAGTATGTACTCCTTTTACTCTCTCCTAGGATCAAGTAATGAGCCACTATTTCTTGAAACAAGCAGGCTTGGTTAAGTGGTTGTTTAAAAGAGTAACTTCTGTATATGGTGTCATCATGTGAAAAAATATAAGAAGAAAGGAGTTGTTTCTGTGGAAATAGAGGTGTTTAAATAAGATACAAATTAATTTTTATCACGAGAAAGTTTTGCAAATACTCTGTGATAAAGGACATAAATTTAGCAAAATATAAGCTTGCCTATATCACTAAGCATATTTGTCGTTTATCCAGATCAAAATGAGATCCAAAACATAGCACCACACCAGCTACTATGAAGAAAATTAGCTCTATCCCAGCCAAAGCCAGTACATGAGTGCAACAAAAATACTTGAATCTATTTACTAGATTTGAGGATCAAGAATTTCTTTGGTTAAGAAAAACTGCCTTAAAGTTCCTAATGTATTAATGGCAAGAGATACCTCCTGGACATGGAACAGGGGTGGGGGGAATGCATTAGTTGTGTCTGTTTCCAAGGCATTTCGAAATGTCTTCTGTTCTCTGCTTGGCCTCTTGTTTTCTAATACCAGTCATTAATATCCGATACAGTTTTACTTTGAAAAGATAAATGCCAGACAACAGTAGTTGCTACTTTCATTACAGTCCCTTTTTACATTTCCATAAACTAAACTTACTAACAGAAAACTCTGAGTTCTAACTTACTTTTTTACTTTTTGAGCTTTCTTTGATTAACAGTCACCAAATACTTGCTTTGAGCAAAAATGTACAGATGTTGAAAGAAATTCCCAATATTCTAGTAGCATAGAAGTGGTTCTTGCTGTGCATCTGGCAATAAAATATAATTGTGGTGTAGTTAGTGATTTCTTCTGAAGAAAAATTATCTCTTTGACCATGCATATTTCTTCAAAATCTTGCTTTTGACTCCAGCAATTCAAGACAGTGTATGCACCTCAGTTTTCTGTCTCAGAGTCCCAGTTCAAGAAGTTATTTCTGCATATATGAAGCTTACTGATACGGGGAAAAAAACTCCAAACTGTAACTTTTTGTGTAGTTCGGATCTGTCCTTGGGTCTCCATTAGACATTTTTGATCCACAGACTTTCCTGAAGATTTTCTCCTCTAGAGTTTCCGGTGTAGTTTCCTCTGAGAGGTTTTAAGATGCACAAACTTTAGTCTATCAGCCTGAATCAGCATGCAATAAGTGGTGAGAATACAGATTTATTTCAACAGCACAGTAATGTTTCCAACCATAATGTTATGGAAAGTATGTCCAGCTAAGGAGGGATTTTGAGAAGACTCAGTGAAAAATAGGCTTTATATTAACCATAGCTTTCTGACACCATGAAGTCTGAGTTTCAAGTAGAAAAAATAAAAAAAGAAAATTACTACCGTTTCAAATTGCAACTTTTAAATACATACATTTTTAGTACCATTCCCCAAGTGTGGAAACTGGGAAGCAGAGTGTTAGTCATTTGAGATATTTTGTCTTATGATAGTTTTGCACAGTGCTTTCTATGTAATACATATGGCAGTAGTTATTCCTGCTGTTATACTAATTTAAAATAGAAAGAGAAAAAAGATATGGTAGAGATAATACTTCTGGGTGCTTGGACAAGCTTGATGTCAGTATTTTTCATTAATGCGTTGTTTGAACTTCTATGCGAAGTATATAGGTGTATTTGGTTATAATACAAAAACTAGTGTGACATTTTCTGCAAGACACTCCCAGTTAAAATTTTTGTCAATTTCTTTTGATAGTCATATGGTTTAGTTTTAGGTAGTCCTGCGAGGAGCAGGGAGTTGGACTTGATGATCCTTATGGATCTCTTCCAACTTGAGATATTCTATGATTTTATGATTTTCCTTTGGGTTCCCCCATCAAAAATCTTGGCTTTATCCCAAAAAGTTAGCTGTAAAAGATAGTTGTTCTCCAAAGAATTAAATAAAGGGACTAATATTTGTGTATAGATTCTACTAATACTGTATACTAAAATGTGACTTTTCAGTTCTCGATTATTAGAAATCATAGTGAAAAATAACTGAGTTGAGTAACTCAATTTTTTTTATTAATCAAGTGAGCAATATTGCATGAATCTGAGGTTTCTCTTTTAATGGAAAATAGCAATTACACATTTCAGTGTAATACGTTGCACTCAGTCCTTAATGTTGGTACTGCAGTACCACTTTAAAGCTGTTGATTAAAAGTTTAAAATGTGCTCCAAAGATCTTCTGTAAAAGTATGCTATTTCTAATACCAAAGTAATTGCTTCAGAAACTGATTCAGACTTCACCAAATAGTTATTGTTATGTTGCAGTAGTTAATAACTTAGAAGGTTTTCCTGTTCAGTCAGGTGAAACACTGTCATTGTAGACCCTATATCTAAAAGGTGAATTTAATAAAACAATTCTCATTTTATCATTGTATCTATCTGTTGGTCTAACGCAGTAATTAAATGGAATTTCTGTGTTGGTGCATCAGACTGTCTCTTGTTTTCAGTTTATTTAGTTAGTTATTCCTGATGGTTATACCAGGTTCTCTTGTTTTGGGGATTTTTTTCCATAGGTTACAGAAGTCATATCTCTTCTGAGATATGATTTTTGATATACAATGTAGGTAATTAACTGTTGTAGTATTTCTGAGGTCCATAAAACAGAAATATTTTTGTCCTAGATGTTATATAAAAGCAGTGCACAGTTAAGTAGCCCTATTAAGTACTTTGTAGGTTTCCAATAAATCTCTGTAGTAAAATTCTGTCACTCTGAATAGTTTTCTTTACAGGTGATCTCCTATGGTATTTAAAATATTTTAATAAGACTGCTTCAGGGGAAACTGCATTTACATTGAAAACTCTGAGGACACTTACATGGATACATTCTCTTTATTCTCAGGCTTTTAGAAATCACATGTCCTTAGTCTGTTTTCCTTTAGAATACTTTCTGTTAGAATAGTTTATTTTATAAATTCAATGCTAATGCTTTCTGTTATGTAATTGTCATTATTAATTCAGTTTGGAGAAGTGCTCAAATCTACATTTAGAGCTTTTTGACTAATCTGAGAATGGGATGCAGTGTTTTCATGTACTACTGTTTGTCTTCTATTTGCATTTTAGTTTGGAAATTTCTCTAATTAAGAAAAATGAGGGACCCCGATGGCCAGAGCTAATAATTGGTGACACAAGAGGGGAATTCATTATGGACTCTTCTCAATGCTCTGAAATAACTGAAAGCCTGATGCATCTTACCTCTGAAGTAATGGTAAGGAGTTGAGAATAAAACATTTAAAATTCTTGTACATTTGCATGTCATTGTTTCTTGATATCCTAATTCGCACTTCATTGACATAGCTCATCAGTTCACTTACTCTTCCAAATCCTAACTCTACATTCATTTTTAGCTGAAGCTGTTAACAAACTAATGACACTAGAGTTGTGAATATACTTTGGACAGTAATATCATCTTCATGGGGGACTGAATTTAGCTTACATGGTAGCGTCTGATTTAACATTGAAAATAAATTTTGTTCCCACCACTTACCATATGGCAGTTTGTTTTAAAGCAGTTGATTTAAGTAATTTTGAAGGATCTCTGTTTCTTGTTTATCAATATGTGAGCAACACTTTTATACTGTCTTCCTAGGGATACTGTACTTGGCTTATATTGACTGTGAGTGTAAATGGTGTTTTTAAAAGCAAAATTTAGGAAAGCATAAGCATGACTCATGAACTTTCCGGCATTACTGTTATACAGGGAGTCTACTTAAAATAAAATGTAATTTTTAACTGCTGTTTGCTTCGTAGTTCCCCTTTTGGTTTAATTAGAAAGTGGTGTCTTATCTAAAACTTGTGACATGTGACTCCCTATGGGTCTTGACATATTAATTTTGGATTATTACTTTTTTTTTTAATAAGGCTGAAAAGTGTTATTAAAATAAATTCTGTTTAGTGCTTAAATTGATTTTCCTCCTCTCCCCCCACCCCCTATTTGTGGGCAAGATATTGTAGTACATCTTTTGACCATAGTTTTATTGGGAACTTCAAATTTCTTTTCTTTTGTAACTCATACTGAACTTAACATGATGATTTTTTTTTTCTTTTTTGTCACAACTTTTCAGCTTATGTGTAATAATGATTGTGTTAAAAAAAAAAATCTTTCCCTAGGTAACTTCATTTAAATAAATGTTAAGTATTTTGTTATACTGCAACTCTAGCTACATATGTATAATAAACGCATGGATTCTTTTTGGTCATCTCAGTTGCTTATGATAATGAAGTTTACCTGGAAGGTTTTTCTAAAAGCCACCTGATGAAACAGTAAAGAAAAGGCCATCAAGAAAGCTTGATAGAGGAGAGGTGAACCCCAAAGTCTAGCCTCTAAAGAGACAGATACCCTGTTTTAAGTCTTGTGCATTAGCCTGCAGTATATGACACTTGATTTTCCTGGTTTCTGTCATTTAAGGACATTTCTTTGTTATCTCTTAAAAAAAAAATTGTGCTGATCTCCTTCACTTTGTGGACTGAACCAAAATAAAAGTTCTTAATAATGAGAAATTAAGAAATGCGCGCAGGAGCTCAAGAACTCCTCCCTGTCAGATGAATTGAGTCTTAGTGCCCTGTCTAATCCTTCCTTACACATTCTGTTTGGCCTCAACTTTCAGATTATATTAGTTGTCAAGCTGCTGTCTTTTTTGTGCAAGAAGCAACATTAATGCATGCTTAATGAGGAAGTATATATTTTTGCCTTCTGTTTACTAAAGGTCCCTTTCTATTATGATTAAATTAGGTCTTTAAATATATCACAAAGGTAACGTAGCTTGGTTTTTTTGAAAATTGTCCAAGGAAGATGTCATTAGCACAAGTAAGCTGTTTCTGTATTAAGTGATGGTTTTTTCCTTTCTTTGACTTGTGGGATGTCAAAAAATACGTATGCTTTTTTCTTGTTTGAGTGCATTGAAAAACATGCATAACAACATTATTAATTTCAAATAATTATTAGAAAGCTAAAAGGAGGCATGTGTTCAGAGCTACTTACAAAATTAATTAATCCATTTTTCTAATAGCATTTCTGATGGTAATCTGAAAGAATCTTTCACTGATGTAGATTTACTAAACCTGCGTAGGTTTTCAGGGTTGTATACTTTTGCTACTTACAGAAGGGAATTTATTGGTCATGTTTTAGTGGCTTATGTACCTTTCCTTAAACTGAAATGGGTTTTGTTGTACCTAGCACTCATGCTATCCTCCACAACAGAAATTACTCTATTCACTTTGAGTAAGTACATAATAGCTTGATCTTTAAGTATGTAAGGATATGCAAATGATTCTTCCTCTTCCATTGAACTTTTTTTGTAATGAAATGGGATATATATATACATATATTCAGTCGCTCAGATTTTTAGTGTAGTTCATTGTCTTTTTGTTTCAGAATCCAAACCCTGAAAAGGAAAACCCACCTTGTAATGCACAAGAGTTAGAAGAATGTGATGCTTTTCTTGAAGACAGTGCAAGCTTGTGCAGATTTGATGGTGATACCTTGAAAGTCACTCATGTAGTAAGTGCTGCAAATTATTACAGAAATATTTTTAAACATTTTTTTATGATACGCAAGTTGAATTCTACTATCATTACAAAAATCAGTGGAAACTCTTGAAACCACATAAATTTCTTCCATAATGTAAAATCACAGTAGCAACAGAAATTATTAACCAATATGTGTTCTTCAATGTCATTTTAATGTAATAACAGGGCTCCTTTTATTCCAATTTAAAAAATATATATACTTCCACAAGTGAGATTTGAAAAAGCAAAGTTATGTTAGAATAATGATAAGAAAGGGGTCTTTTTCAGTGGCATAAAATCCTTCTAGATTCCTTAGCTTGCATTTTTCTCGGTAGCTTTTCAGATAGCTTGGTAGAAAGTTGACCCTATTTACTAAGAAGCTGAAGGTCACTTTGCCAATCACACTGGAAATAACAGATTGTAAGCAAAATGCTTCAATAGCAGGCTTGATCTGGGTTGTAAGCAACCTTGACTAACAGCAAGTCAGGACTTGATCTGGTCCATTAGCTAAAACAGGAAACAAAATAATCATATGGAAGTGTCACAGATTAAGTTGTTGTCTTAGGATTTTTGGGGGTTTGGATTTTTTTCAAGATGTCTCTACTAAGCTTGTAATAAACATTGGTGTTGCCACCTCATCACTACCTCATGTCACACAAAATACATAGAGGGTAACCTGTTTTGTACAGAAAATGTCCTAGTTACAGAATGAGATTTTGAATCAGTTCATAATTTCCCATTTCCTCAGAAAAGCTCTAGAAGAAGTCTTAAGTCTGTGTCTTACAGATTTTGGTCTGTTGGGGTTTTTTTGAAAAAAAATTATCTGTATCTTTTTTCCTTTGGCAGTACAGATACATATGTCTATGTCTGTATGTGTGTGTATATGTGTATGTGTGTATATGCCTGCACATATATACGTGCATCTGTGTTGCCAAAGAAAAAAAGGCTAGCATGCTCCACCAAGAAAGTTGTCTGTTTTTTGGATACAGTGTGATAGGTAACATTTGTCAGAAGAAAAAGTCTGTAATGGGTAGGAGGACATTTTATAGCAACTCAGTTCAAATGGATTTTAGCTGTTCAGTGATGCCTGGTAAGAGAACAAGAGACAGCAGGCATAAGTAGAAACAAGAGGTTCAAACTGGAGGGAAGGAAAAACTTCTATACCATGATTGTAGCATGGATTGGGTTGCCTAGTAAGGTTGTGCAGCCTCTGTCCTTGAGGTTTTGAGACCGAACTGGATAAAGTTCTGAATAACTTAGCCTAAACTACTCCTTCTTGCCCTGAAGGATGAGCAGTTTATGCCCCAGAGACATTTCACAGACCAGGAAGAATATGGTATTATGGGATCGAGAAAGGCATATCGGGTGTATACTGCTTTCTAGTAGGCAGCAAGGCATTGTGGAGCAAGTTTAAACTTCAGGGTGTTTGTAAAGAGCTCTTAAAAATAGGCAGCATAAAAGTAATCTGAAGGCTAATGTATTTAAAGCATTATGGTAAAAGGACAATTACTGTAGGTGGGAAATTTTCATGCATGTCTAACCTGCTCTAGCTATCCCTGCTTTGAGTAGGAAGGATTGGACTAGAGTATCTCCAGAAGTCCCTTCCAACCTCAACTATGTGACCTTGTGTTTTTCCTCTTTGTTGGAGGACATAAGAACAGGAGTATTTCAGTAGATTTTTCACCATACAGGAATATATTTTCACTTTGATTTAGCTCTTCTTTCATATTGGGGGGTGGGGGTTGTTAGCAATTCAGGGGCCTATTCCTTCAGAAGTGTGGTTGATAACAGCTTTTCATCTTTGTAGTAAATCATCATCAGTAGTATACAGTTGTATATGTCTTTTTGCTCTTAAGTTGGCAAGAACTTTGTGAAATGTGTGTCCAGTAAGACTATGAAATATTTATATATGAACGTTTCCCTCCTTGAATTATAATTTAAGGATATAAAACATTGATGATGTAATATCTGTTCTGTAAAGAGACTTGATTCTATTTTTCTTGACATTTTCTACTGCATTTCAGTGGCAATGATCCATCTGAAATAAAGAGGTTTGACAGCCAGCAATCTTTGTCAAATATATTGCTATACTGGCTTGTTCTTGTGTGGCAAAATTACATTTATCTCCTCTAGCTCAAATGCGGTTATTCAGTTTCTCCTATAGAGTAATATTTGCTTTATTAATATAAATTCTTTAAGTTAGGTTAATGGTGGCCTAAACTCCGGTGTTGTGTTTCCAAGCCATCAGAAACTAGAGATGCATGATGGACAAAATTTTTTGCTGTGGAGGGGAGGGGCTTTGGTTTTGGATCTGCTTGCTGTAGCGTTTACAACATAAAGTTTGCCTTCTGTGTTTATGTAGATTAATACATATACCACCATATGCTTGAGTTCTGTATTATGCATCCTGTTAAAACCCGTTGCAGGCATGTATGATAAAACGCATAAAAATTAGGAGTTGAAAAAACACTGAAAGATGCCTGAAGTACAAAGTGGTTGTGTGTGTTTGCAGTGGGGAAACCCAAGCATCCCAATACTTAGCAAAATTGGGATGGCTTAAGGGAAGAGACGCTGCTTGTTTAAGGCAAGAGATGCTACTTATTTTTAGGTACAAAAGAAGAGATTATTCCCAGTGCATAGCAAAGAGAAAATAGGAAATGGACTATGTAAACCTAGGTCTTTGAATAGCTAATTGCAGTAGGTAATTTCAGAGAGCAGTTGATTTGTGGCAGGAGACTTTTCTGGTTGATAGGTGGTTTATGGAAACACAACAGAAGAACTTCCATTCATTTTCTACTAGCTGACATATAAGGTCACTCTTTCTTTGCTCATATGCCTATATAGAAGCATGAGTCTGCCTTCTCAGTAGGTGCCAGAATGACCTCTGTTAACTAAAACTGCATGTCATTCTGTGAAATGTATCATGCTTACATCTGAGCTACGGGAGTGTGGGAGGCATGTCATGTATTTGCGCATGTCCATTGCAGTGGAGGTGCTGTAGTGGCGATAGACAAGAGAAAGAGACAAGGTCTTCCTCAAGAGCTTTTCTGGTTCTGGATACTTTGCCTGAATAACTGCGTCACGTTTGAATGGTTCTTCATTGCAGTTGAGTTTTTCATGTTCTGACAACACTCACAGGACATTTTTTTGCATTTGGGCTGTCTGCCCAAGTGATCTGTATCTCTGTCGCATGTAAAATAGGCAACTAACCCAGCTTAAATAAAATTTATTGGGTTTTTCAAAACACTGTCAATTACTTCTGAGGGAAAAAAGTAATCAAAGTTCAGTTACTTTACTGAGGTGCTGTACATTTAAAATATTTCTCTACATATTCCCCAAACTTACTGAAACCTGGAAAAAAAAGCTTAATTCCTTTAGTCTGTTCAAAGCTGTTTGTGATGTAAAACTTAACAATAGCTAAGTAACATGACACTTGTATTTATCATATATGTAATAATGTTATTGTTAAGACACACGTAGATTCAAATTGCATGATGGGTGTTTTGGCGTTTCCTTTACTTAACTACAGATGTTTATTAAACCCAAAATCTTGATGTTTGTAAAACTCACATTTCTGACATGGTACTTCTAAAAGAATATATTTTTTAAATTTTGATGTGTGCTTTACTAGATAAGGCATTTACAAAATACTAAGTGCTTGACCCTTAAAAATATGTGTAGCTGCTGTTGAAAGACATCTACAAATTACTCAGTGCTGTGTGCTGTCAGGCTTACTTCTCGTCATATGTAAATAATTTGATTTATATACTGTAGTACCTTTGGCTGAAAATGGTGATTGCTAGTGACTTCCAAGCTACTTTTGTGCTCATGTTGGTATTTTACTGTGGTGTTGTAAACAGTTGTGCAGTTTTTTGATTCTCTGAAACTACTTCTTTAGTTCAAAGAAGTTTCATAAAAGTTGCTTACTCAGAGTCCAACCCTCTCCCTTAGCTAAAGGACTGATACATAATGAAATGACCTATAGGTGGGAAGAGTGCTCTGTCTGTTATGCATCTGAAAGATGCTTTATTTCTGTCAGTTGTTTGACATACAACAATAAGAAAGAGGAGACACCTATACCTAGTGCCACAGCTTGTAGAGCTGTATTGGATGTCTATGCCCAGGTGCTGGCAGTGGGGGATGGCTGCAGGGGTGGCCTCTACAAGAAGAGGCTGGGGCTGCCCTGTGCCAGACACTGCTGGTTCCAAACAGCTCCAGTGGACCCACTGTAGGACACAGCTGAGCCCATCAGGGGTGCTGGTGTCCCCTCAGGGAAAATGTATTTAAGAAAGGGTAAAAAATGTTCTGCAGCAGCAGTGAGAGGAATGAGAAAAAAGTGAGAGTAACAGCCATGCAAGCACCAAGGTCAGAGAAGAAGGAGCACGTGCTTTAGGTGCCAGAGCAGAGATTCCCCTGTAGCCTGTGAAGACCACAGTAAGGCAGGTTATCCCCCTGCAGCCCATGGAGGACCATGGTGGAGCAGATGTCTGTGCAGCATCCTGTGGAGGACCCCATGCCACAGCAGGTGGATGTGCCCTGAAGGAAGCTGCAGCCTATGAAGAGCCCAAACCAGGAGCAGGCTCCTGTCAGGAGCTGTGGCCTGTGAAGAGGAGCCCACACTGGAGCAGGTTTGCTGGTAGGAACTGTGGCCCGTGAGGACCCACACTGGAGCAGTCTGTTGCTGAAGGACTGCACCCTGTGGAAAGGACCCGCACTGGAGCAGCTGTTGAAGAACTGCAGCCCATGGAAAGGATCCATCCTGGAGCAGTTCATGAAGGACTGTAACCTATGGAGGGACCCCATGCTGGAGCAGGGGAATAGTGGGGAGGAAGAAGCAGCAGAGAGGAAGCGTTATGGACTGACCCCAACCCCCATTCCCTATCTCCCTGCACCACTTTGGTAATGGGGGAGGTAGAGGAGTCAGGAATGAAGGAGTGAAGTTGAGCCTGGGAAGGGTGTGGGGAAAGGGTTTTTTAATCTTTGTCTTTGTTTCTCATCATCCTACTTTATTTTTAATTGGCCAAAAAAATAAATGAATTTTCCCCAAGTAAAGTCTGTTTTGCCCTTGATGATAGAATTGGTAAATCTTTATCTCAACACACAAGCTTTTTCATCTTATTCTCTCCCCCTGTCCTGTTGAGGAGGGGGAATGAGAAGGCAACTGGGTGGGTGTCTGGCAGCCAGCCAAAGTCAAACCGACCACAGTAACTGGGTCCCTACCCAGTTTAAAAGGCAGTAGCTGTTTGGCCTGTAAGCACAGCCAAAGCTCAGGATTAGTCATAGACTATGCTACCTCATATTCAACAAAGCAGGTAGGGATTAGGGGAGGAAAGAGTTTAAAAATGAGAAGAGATTAAATCAACAAGGAGTTCAGGGCAAGCGGAGCTTAGGAAAATGTAATTCCAGTCTGTAGGAAGCCAAGCTTCATTTACTTCTGGTGCTCCAGGAACAGCTTGCTTTTCTTACCTGGGAGATGGAGGAATGAGTAATAAAACTGGGGTAGCTTGTTCTAAAAAATACAATAGATCCCTACAAAGTAGAGACACATGATCAATTGCTATAAAGTTAGAAACTAATTATGTAATGATGCTTTTTCATAAATTTCTCCTCCACGTATTTGTACATATACAGCAGTTAGAAAAACTTTGCAAATTGACTGAAAAGCCACATTATTATTATACTATTTTTTAACCCCTTTCTTCAGTGTTGATCCTGTAAACATGTTAATGTTTTCTTCCATGCTGCCTCTGGGCGCAGAAGGCCACTCTGACTTCCTGAATTATCTTCTGAGAAATAATTTCTACCATCCGGTGCTGTATTGTAAAAGTAACAGTGATGACTTTTGGAGAAGTTAGTTGTCCAGGAGCAAAATGGGGGTCACATTGATGAAAAACAGCTGAGGAGCCTGGGCCTTCTAGCAGGTTATTCTGGTCCAGTCACACTGTGACTGACTGTCCATGACCCTGTGAGGTGTCATCACACCACTGTGTCTGATGTACAATCCCCATGATTCACTTTTTCCCAGCTGTAAGAAGCAGGTGCCACTGTGAGCATGCAATAGGGGCCCATGGAGTGAATCTTGAGCTTAATGTATGACAAGTCTCAACTTGCTCCCTTTGTCAAGTTGTTTCCCCTTCATTCTGCTTGTTTTTCCTGTGCTCCTTAGTGGTCTGTTCCACTCACCTCTGTTGGTGTCATCTACCTGACCTCTGCTGACCTCTTACCTTTCTCAAATGTTAAGAAGTTTCGGGGACTAGGACTTCATACTTTCTATTTTGCTCAGCACATTGTGCCAATACAACGCCTGCCTCCTGTTTTCTGCTTTGTTCTTCTTAAGGCACCTTATTAGTGGAAGTCTTGATGTTATCTTTATTAGTGTTTCTTTGCCTCTTAGTTGCTTAGAAAATTACTAACCTGCATTTCATGATTGCAGATGGCCCTAAAGGAGACTGAGGATTGCATCACTTCTTTTGTAGTTTTAATACAACTGGATAATTTGTATGCCTGTTGAACAGCGTAGTAATAGAAGGCGGTTAGACTTAAACTTAATCAGCTGAAATAATTATATTAGTTCTGCCATAGACTGTATAATCCCAAGTAAACAAATTTCTGGGTCTCAATAGCGGTCGTTTCCACTGGATCTCATGTTAAGATTAAGTTAAGGTCTTCAAGACAAGAGATCCCATCCTGTGACATTTGTACAATGATAGCATAACAAGCTTGCAGTTCATAGTTAGTGGCAGAATACGTGTAATAAGAACTGTGACAACTATTTCAGTTTGATTAGTCAACAAATGTCAGCCTCTGAAATGCTCGTAGAGGAGTAATATATCATACCCTGTATTAGGGTGTAATCCTGCATGTTGCCATTGCAGAGATAGCTCCTGGATATAAAAAATAGTTCAGACATATTTGTTCATCTGGTAACATGAACAATGTAGATCAACTCTGAGTACAAACAGGAATTCTGGAGTGTTCTTTCTTGGTAGACCTTAAGGGAACAGATTGTTCTTTCCCTTTTGAGCATTTGCTAGTCATAGTGCTACATTAAAAGTATTGCTATTAACTTCCTTTAGAAGGCTTCACATAGCAAACTCAAAAGATAAGTCATTTTATTGTTTCCTTACTATTTATTCAGGTAGCAGGATATACCTGTCTTGTCTTTTGTATGTAATTGGTCATTCCTGGTGAACAGAAGTGGTTATTGAATGTTTTTGGTGATCTAGACCTATTTGATGAAGAGTCTGCTTATCTGAAATTTAGTAATTATTCGTGAGTAAATGAAAAATTGTTGACATTTCATAATTTTAGTATTCTAACTAATCCTTGTTCCAATGCTTACCAGCTTTTACAGCAGAGGGACAGTATTTCCTTCCTTGTTGGCACTGCAGAAGACCAGACGTGGTTACTTAGAGAGAATCTTTTCCTAACATCAGAAGTTGTAGGTTAGAATCCTCTATCCTAGCAAATGATTTCTATACAAAACATATATTCCCATTTGCTTGTGTAGTGGACATAATGTTTCCCTAAATATTATTGCAAGAAACTTAATTGCATCTGCTTGAAACGTATTAGCTACCTGTAGTGCATTGAGCTGTTGATCAGTGGGATGGAGCATGATGTATTCAAACATTTTGTTAACTAACAAACATTAAGCTGTTGATCACCTAACTTTGGCAGTATGTGTGACAGAATCTGCTATTTATGTTTTAAATCAATATTTTATATTTGTTCTGGTTTCAGATTAATCTTGGAAGCAACCAGTATCTTTTCTCAGTTGTTGTGGATCCCAGAGAAATGCCGTGCTTTTGCCTGAGGCATGATGTTGATGCTCTTCTCTGGCAGCCTCACTCTGACCAACCAGAGAACATGTGGGAACACATCGCAACTTTTAATGCTTTAGGTAGGAAATTAACTTCTGTGTCACACTCCTCTATCTGAGACTTTTCTACCTGAATACTTTTACTATGGCTTCTGTTGGTATGTCACTTAATTAAATTTGAATTGAAAGGTACTCTAATTCTGTTGATAACAGCATGCTAGCTTAATTTTAGAAATATTGGAACACAAGAAGTGAAATATTTATGCCTTGGGCGGAAAATAAGCCTTTTCAGACCACATACAGCGTGCAAGCACAGTACTGCACAGTAAAAAGGAGAGTGCCTTGGATAAGTGAACTAGAATTAAAGACTTAAAAGCACAATCAGCACCTTAACGCTCACACAGAAATCCTCAGGGAAACAGCTGCAGTTCATTGATGACATGTCTAGATGTATGTATGCTTACGGTAAGATATTTTAAATAAGTGACCTTTACAATTTCCCTATTTCATTGTCCCATGTGACAAGTCTAAAGAATTGGAAATGATTGTTCTGTTTCTTCTCTTCTAAGAGCTAGGAGCATCAAATGATGCTGGTACACAGTAGGTTCAAAAGAAACTAAAACAAATACTTCACATATGTGCATTTAAGCTATGGAACTCTCTGCTGCAAAACTTTTTGGACATGGAAAGTTTTCATGAATTTGAAAAGAAAATTAAATAAAAAATCATTGTGACAGGAGAAATCAATCAAGAGCATAACAGCACCAACTCTGGCTCAAGAAGCCCCTGACTGTTGTGAAATCACAGACTGCCAGAAAAGTGAAAAATGTGATTGTGCAGAATTGTTAGTTATTGCTGTATTCTTGTACTCAGGACTAAGAATTTGGTTTTAGTCACTGTTGGAAGCAGAATCCTAAAGCTCAGAAGCAGAAAGTACTTTGAAAAATATGGATGCAAGGGTAAGAATTGTCATACCAGATCAAATAGGATAGTCCACATAGCCCAATATTGTACCTATCAAGTAAGAAACAGATAAGTCAATTTTCATTAAAATTAATCTGGTCCAGAATTTACTTCTGCTGTGACAGCTATAGTCTTCATGTCCTCTAGGTGTTCTGTAGAACCACTCCTTCAGTAATGCTAGGAGTGTGACAGTTTATTCCGTCCCTCCCGCCCGCAATTTGACCACAGCACTCTGGGTCCAAAATGAAAGGGAAGATACTAGCTGTTTTATAGAGCTCACATAGGTACCATAACACATAATTGGTTTTGTTCTGAGTTTTTACAGTTTATTCAGCTTTGTAATATGAATGATTTTTTAATAGCCTGTTATTTTAACTTAAGATCAAATTAAGCTGTAAGCATCTTAACAAAATCCTCTAACAAAATATATTAATTTCACAATTTGTTCTTTGTTCAGTCATTTCAAATTTCATTATACTGGGGAAAAAGCAGATGACAAGGATTAAGATGTTCTTTCAAATTACTGTTAGTTTCAAGTTTCTATGCTGACTTTGTAGTACTGTTTTAAGAATGTGTTTCTATTGTTTTGAAAATAAAAGGAAGGAAATTATGGTATCTGAGCTTTTTGTACCTGTGGTGATAAAAAACAACATTGTTACTCTACTTTCTCTGTATTGTACTATCATTGTACAGTATTATATTGAAGTTTAGACTTCTGTACTAATCTAGTTCACCTTTTATGTGCCAGAGATGATGTAAGTCATTGACTTGTTTATCTACAACCAAATTTAAAAGTGCTTTGCAAGAGCTAGCAGTAAAAATCAGTATTTTCTAGGTTAAAAGGCCAATTTTCCAAAACCTACAGTATTCATTATATTGACCAAAGCAATGGTAGTAGCCCTATTTCCTTCTTCATCAGCTTGAACTTTTGGAATTGGTTTTTAACAAGCTATACAAAGATTATGATTGAAAAATTAATATTTTTTTAGTTCAGGTCTTGAACTGAAACTTAGGAAGAAACCAAAGAGAAACTGAAGGGACCAAATTTTTTGTTCCATATATCTGTCCTAGCAACCTTCTGTTGACGAAAAGCAACTGGTCTTGAATAGACCTTTAGCTGCTAACTTCTAATGATTCGCTGCTGGTCGAAGGAGCAGTGTGTGATCTTCCCCATTCTTACCACAGTTTACTGAAGAAGCCTCTATCTTTTAATGACTACTCATTAGTCTGGGTATGTTTTGCTATATAAATGCCCTGCTCCTGACAGCGTTATATGTATAAGCCAGAAAGATAGAGGACAGTGACATTTTATATTTATTTGTTGTGGTTTTCGGGGTTTTTTAAATAAATAGCCTATGATTTTCTTTCTGGGAAATCCCATTTAAATAGAAGTCCCCTGGCTCAAAGGCATCTTCTACCTGCAAGCCTATAGGTAAATCTTGCTTTTAGTATTAGTGCCAGTGTTTAAGTATAGTAATTAAATTAATGAATTTACATTTGGAAAGTTTTTCTGGCTGTTCTAATATTTCCCAGTAGAGCAATCATGTCAATTGATAGTCTAGCTACATATTTACTAATTGTTTTGTGGTGAAAACTGTCAAGCTGTATTTGAACAGAGATCATGTTTTGAGGAGAGTAGCAAGCATTTGTAAATTTAGAAGTCTTGGGACTAACACTTAAAAAAAACAACGAACCAACCAACCAAAACACCCTCAAGACATGAAAATGCACTGTTAAAGTGGGTTGGTACTGTTTTGGATTAGCCCTGGTGGGCACCTAAGCACCACACAGTGGCTTACTCTTCCCATTCCCATTCTCCCAGTGGGACAGGGGAGAGAATAGGAAGAGCAAAAGCAAGAAAGCACATGGGTTCAGATAAAGATAATTTAATAAAAGGAGTAAAGAGGAACGAGAAAGGAAGGAAAAAACCACAAAAATCCAAGTGATGCAAAGGAAATCATTCACCACCTGCTGCAGGTAGACCAGCCAGTCTCTGAGCAGTGGCTGCCTTCCCAACGCTCCACTCTGTATTTCTCAGCATGACATTTATATGGCATGGTACAGCCCTTTGGTCAGTTTGGGTCAGCTGTCCTGGTTGTGTCCCCTCCCAGCTTTTTGTGCACCCCCAATCTGCTGCCTAGGGCAGGGTGTGTGTGTAGCGGCGGGGAAGATGGAAAAAGAGAAAGCCATGACAATGTGCAAGCATTGATCAGCAACAGCCAAAAAACTCATGTGATATCAACACTGTTATAGTCACAAATTCAAAACACAGCACCTTATGGTCTGCTGTGAAGAAAAGTAACTCCATTCCAGCCAGACCTAGTACAAGTAGTTTGATCTCTACCCTATGATAATAAGCTATACATAGATGTGCATCAAAAGCACTAGTTAGGAAGATGTACAGAAGAATTGTATATTGGTATTAAATTGGTTAATGCATACCTCCAAAAAACTATTGGCTTATTTAATAACAACATATATCTCTTTAGCTCTTTTTTTGTTACTAACTAATTTTTTAAGCTAAGCTTAATTTTGTCTTAGCCGGTTGAAGGGCTGTTGAAACCAATATATTACTTCTGCCTTCTGTGTCTTTTTGGGCTCTGCAGGTTATGTCCAAGCATCAAAGCAAGACAAGAAATTCATGGCTTGTGCTCCAGATTACTCCTATGCTGCTCTTTGTGAGTGCTTGCGACGAGTTTTCATCTATCGTCAGCCGACTCCTCTGTCCACAGTTCTCTACAACAGGAAGGAAGGAAGACAAGTAGGACAGGTTGCTAAGCAGCTAGTAGCAACCCTGGAAGCCAATGATCCTATCTTAGGCTTTCAAGCTACAAGTGAGAGATTATTTGTTCTCACAACAAAAACCTTGTTTTTAATAAAGGTGAGCTCTGGAAATTAATTATTCAATATATTCTGCTGTAGTTTGTGTTAACAATTTGTTAAAGAACTGGCTAGTTCTGAGAAGTTCAGTACCATTTGCTGAAGTTTAAAAAGGAGATATTTTACAGAGGAATCAAGATTTTTCATTAGAATTTGTAAGACAGTGAGAAAGTTTTTCAACTTTGCTGTCACTGAAGTAAGCTTTTTCAGAGCTATGGGGAAACATCTTTACGCTAGCAGCTTTCTCAAAGCAATTTTCAGAGGCTGGTATTGCATAGGTGAATAGATTTATGCATTGTTTTTTCCAAATGACTGTTTGCCGTACTTCTGGGTTTTGAGAATTCGCTTGTTTTTAAATGCCACTTTACCTATGAAAGTAGTAGTCAAAGAAAATAAAGCCTTGAGTTACAAGCATATGATGTGCGAAGTAGTGTGTATCATAAAGGAAAAAAAATCCCAAATTCAAATACTCTTAACCAAAAAAATGATTTAATATTTCAGTATACAGTAGTTTGATTGAAATGTAAATGTGAATGGAATGAATGGAGTGTTATATTTCTTATACAGGTAATTAATTCAAGTGGAACAATTTCATTGTATATGCAGATTTTAGAGTATTGGTTTGGGACTTACTCATGCCTGCAGTGAAATCTGTGCATATTTTAAGAGACACTAAAATAACATTTAGTAGCTTTTTCTTAAAGCAAAGTAAGGGTGAATGTATAGCTGGTGATTACATATTGAATGGTATTAGTCAAGGTCTAGTTATACTCTGGGTTGTGTCGTTTTCGCTTGACATTGAACTTCATCTCAAGTGACTAATTTACAATTAGAAAATGCCTGACAGAAAAGCACCTGTACTGTAACCTGAGACGGGAGGCTCAGAAGCGCTGCTTCTGCCTGACATACCACTGTCAATACTGTGTTACTGGTTAACCATTCTGTCCGTGCTGCACGAGTCCAAATGCGGTATATGCAATGTAAGAGTACACAGGCCACGAGGATGCTTCTGTTTAACAAACTGGCATGGTTAATTTTGTTGAAAAGTTGTATCTGAAGATTTTTGTTTCTTATTTTAAATTGACATTGTCAATATAGTTAAACCAAAAAAGGGTTAGTTGTGACAGCTCCACCCTGGGTTGTTTTTTTTCATAATTTGCTTACAACTCCAAAGCAAAGAATGCCTAATCAATATATTGCGTACTGGCAGTAAAGCTGGTGCGATCTGTGGTACTGAAGTACTGAGACAGACACAAATTACTGAGACAGACACAAATACAAAGTGGCCTAATAGTTTGCATTTCTTCCAATATTATTTCAGACCTCTGTAAGAATCTATTGCGAGGAAAATAAGTGTTCTTTCCTTTTGGACTAACAGTTTCCTAGTTATGTTTGTTTTGACTCTCCTGTAAATTCTCCAGACTTGTATCGGTTAAATGATTAAATAATATAGTAAGAATTTAAGAGGGAGACAAGCAGTTGTGGCTTGCAAAAAAACCCTCCAAATTCAGTATCTTTTCAAGGAACCTGATTTTTCTTGTCCTTACAGCAGTATTATATTGTATATCCAATATTGAAAAGTTTTTGCTTGTACCTGGGTAAGTTAAAACAGACTTGATTTACAAATGTTCCCTTCTTATTCTGATTTTTTTAAACTGTTTTGAAAACGCTTTTTGAAAAGGCTCAGTGAACATAATAATGTTTCTTAACTGTTTTGCTTCTAAATTTTCATTGTTGGGCAATAATGTTGAACAAGGTGGTAGAATTTGTGGAGAGGTCCTTTAGAAAAGGTTTTATGTAGTTGATTACTTTGCATCATAAAGTAAGTGCTTTGAGATTTATATGAATATGACTTAGTAACCTGAGATTTAATTGTTGGGAACACAGAATTAAGAACACGTGATGATTGGGTACATGCTTTTGTCACCTCAGGTCTGTTGCAGGAAGCTTCAGTATAGATGAGAATTTCAGCTGTTCTTTGTCAAATTCTCCTTGCTGTGGGTTAGATATCTGGAAACATACTTCTGCCGTCTCCTGCAACAGAGGAAACAAAGTCAAGTAAAATGGTTACCTCTTCAGAGGCTGTATTATAATATGTAATGACTAAAACTCACATTCTGCCCAAATGTCTGTTTCAAGGGAGTTCTTGTTTGCTCCTGGAAACAACTGAACATGGGGAAAAGCTTCATCCTTTTTTCCATTTTACTCATCTGTTTACAGTCATGGTGTTCTCAGAAAGGATATGTCAGATAGTCTCTCTTTTATTTTGCTTTCTATGAGAGTTAAGGACATTGTATTATTTAAAAGATTTGTTGCCTTGAGGAACATTGCATGCTGTTGCACAGCAAGCTACTATAATTAAATGGCTGCAAGCCACAGGGAGGCACTTACTGTTACCATTTCCATTTCTGTGTTCACTTAATTTTAAGGCTTTTTGTATAGCATATTAATGTAGCCTTATACAAAGTATAGAATGTGGATATTTAAAAGAGGTGGTTTTCTGAGAACCATACTTCAGTTTTTCTAGGATTTTGTTTCTTGAAATCTTACATTTTAAGACACAGTACTTCCTGAGAGGTCTCAATCACAATCTGTTTACAGCATTTCTGAGAAAATATTTGGCTATTAGGGATTGCATTATTTATTTCTAATATTCTTTTTAAGTGTTTTCCTTGGCTGCATATTTGGAATGTATCATGTATTATTCTACAAGTTTGAATAAATGGAAAAAATCTTAGATTTATTAATAAAGCGGGTTTCTTAAATTATTTTAAAGGATTTTTGTTCATTTCAAACCTGCATCCTTCCTATGCTACTGAAACAAAATAGAAAAATAGAAACAAGTAATTCCTTAAAATAAGACTTGTTATGTTAAGGAGCTTTCTGTTAGGGCAAGCTGCTGATGGTTTCTGCACTGCAAGGTCACATATGTTGCCAAGACATGCAGTATTGTACTCCTTGTTCATTTCTGTGAAAACCGCTGCACAGTTTTTTGGTTTTTTTCTCCGTGTCCCATATCTACCAACATACAAATTTACAGAGATAGTTACTGGCGGAGGTTGATATGTATTCAGGTGTGTTCTTGTCTAAAAGTGCATGTTGGGCTTGTGTGAACCTCATGAGGTTCAACAAGGCCAAGTGCAGGGTCCTGCACCTGGGTTCCAGCAACCCTCGGTTTCAATGCAGGCTGGGGGATGAAGGGATTGAGAGCAGCCTTGCCGAGAAGGACTTGGGGGTACTGGTGGTTGAAAAGCTGGACATGAGCTGGCAATGTGGGCTCACAGCCCAGAAAGCCAACCACATCCTGGGCTGCATCAACGGAAGTGTGGTCAGCAGGTTGAGGGAGGTGATTCTGCCCCTCTACTATTCTCTGGTGAGACCCCACCTGGAGTCCCGTGTCCAACTCTGGAGTCCTCAGCACAAGAAGGACGCGAACCTGTTGGAGTGAGTCCAGAGGAGGGCCACAAAGATGATCCAAGGGCTGGAGCACCTCTGCTATGAAGACAGGCTGAGAGAGTTGGGGTTGTTCAGCCTGGAGAAGAGAAGACTCCAGGGAGACCTTATTGTGGTCATTCAATACTTAAAATGGGCTTATAAGAAAGATGGGGACAGACTTTTTAGTAGAGCCTGTTGCGATAGGACAAGGAGTAATGATTTTAAACTGAAAGAGGGTAGATTTAGACTAGATATTAGGAAGAAATATTTTGTGATGAGGATGGTGAAACATTGTCACAGGTTGCCCAGAGAGGTGGTAGATGCCCCATCCCTGGAAACATTCAAGGTCAGGTTGGACAGGGCTCTGAGCAACCTGATCTAGTTGAAGATGTCCCTGCTTTTTGCAGGGGTTTTGGACTAGATAACCTTTAAAGGTCCCTTCCAACCCAAACTATTCTATGACTCTATGACATTGCATCCTGTGTCTGTGTTGTGTACAAGGCCCACATGATCTGGACAAACCCTTCTAGATGGAAGAAATCTGCACATCCTTCATCTTCCCCTGCCTCAATCCAGGGGTGTTTTTTTGCAGGAGAGTGAAGGAGAAGAGAAAGGATTTGGTCTGTATGTATGTCCTGTGTCAAAAAAAGTGGTTCTTTATCAGTGGGGCAGACTCTGTAAGAGTAACTGATAATATTGAAGCTTATATTTTCTTTCAGTTTGCTGTGCTTTGTTTCAATAATGCACATTATTACCACTATAACTTTGGAATGTCCTTGCCTTCTGTCAATTTATATTTTTCTATTCTCATTATGCAGATTAGATGAATTTGAAGCCTGCAGTCAATCACACATTAGCATGTAATAATTTTTATTGCTGTCTGATTCTGCCATATAAAATACATTAGATAGGCTTCGGTTTTTTGAGTGAAACTGTTAATACCCCGAACTTGCATATCACCACTTGCTAATGAATCGTATTGTTATAATCACATCAGCTTCTGATTGTTATTTCAAGATTTTCTTCATTCTGTGGGAGAA
>VFFE01008050.1:3584977-3596294 GCA_008921705.1 Burhinus oedicnemus
AGGTGGTTGATGCCTCATCCCTGGAAACATTCAAGGCTAGGTTGGATGGGGCTCTGAGCAACCTGATCTAGTTGAAGATGTCCCTGCTTTTTGCAGGGGTTTTGGACTAGATAACCTTTAAAGGTCCCTTCCAACCCAAACTATTCTATGACTCTATGACATTGCATCCTGTGTCTGTGTTGTGTACAAGGCCCACATGATCTGGACAAACCCTTCTAGATGGAAGAAATCTGCACATCCTTCATCTTCCCCTGCCTCAATCCAGGGGTGTTTTTTTGCAGGAGAGTGAAGGAGAAGAGAAAGGATTTGGTCTGTATGTATGTCCTGTGTCAAAAAAAGTGGTTCTTTATCAGTGGGGCAGACTCTGTAAGAGTAACTGATAATATTGAAGCTTATATTTTCTTTCAGTTTGCTGTGCTTTGTTTCAATAATGCACATTATTACCACTATAACTTTGGAATGTCCTTGCCTTCTGTCAATTTATATTTTTCTATTCTCATTATGCAGATTAGATGAATTTGAAGCCTGCAGTCAATCACACATTAGCATGTAATAATTTTTATTGCTGTCTGATTCTGCCATATAAAATACATTAGATAGGCTTCGGTTTTTTGAGTGAAACTGTTAATACCCCGAACTTGCATATCACCACTTGCTAATGAATCGTATTGTTATAATCACATCAGCTTCTGATTGTTATTTCAAGATTTTCTTCATTCTGTGGGAGAATAAAATGTGCACCGTCACCTCTCTGATAATGGAGTCAGCGGTCCTAGATTTCTCATGTTACTCCATCTTCTTGCTGGGTAGGGCAGATAGACATAACTGAATTGAAGGAAGAACTTACTCCCTTTGTCGTAAAAGGACTGTGGTCTTATATACCCAAATGCGAGCTGCATCAGGTGCTAACAACTGCACTTTGGCTAGCAGGATTGCTTTTACAAACTGCTGCTGCATTTTGGTTTATAATTTTTTGCAGCCAGTCTTACATGCCATTCATAACAGCTTTCTGCAAATCTGGGAAGATTTGTTTCCCCTCCTCCCCATGCAAGGCATCTGCATTTGTGCTATGGATAAAGATCAGCAAGGTCCCAAGATAACTTGGCTGCAGTCTTTGAGGTAGAAAAAACAAGTACCAACCAAGTCTTTTTGTCAAGAAGACTATTGCAATAATTTCAAAATCAAGGTTTAATACTACTTTGCTTGGAGAAGTATCTGCTAGGGTAATTTTTTTTCTTTAAAAAAGATTTGTTACTTCTGAATTATTTTTTTTTCTTTTAAAAAAGATGCTTACCATGATATGGTAGCTGGGTATCTATTAAAATCTGATGATAGATATAATTAACAAGTGCAGATGTAGAAATGGAAAATACTTATCATAATCTTTACTGATCTAACGCTGTACGCAACATATCCTATATAAACTATTCCAGTGTGTTTTTGCAATCTAATTAAATGGGCATTTGCAAGGAATTGTTAAGGACAATGCAAAAACCTCAAATTTAAAAAATGAATCATTTTAGAGTGTCACTTATGAATATACGTTATCCACTATCTTTTGTTAATGCATTACTTGCATCCCGAATGCAGGAGTTGTGTGTTTATACATTTGTATTTTCAGCTACATCTATGTATGTGCACACGTATGTATTCATACTGCTTTAAAGTATTGGGGAAGATGGCGTGGATTCAGGAGAGGAGAATCTTTTGACGTTACTGACAGCAAAGCAGAGATTCCTCATTAACCTGAAGCTTTTCCAAAAATGCATTGGCTGTTCATGAGTCTGTCTGTTGGGAAGCCAGCAGTCTGACCTTAAGCAGAAATATTTTGCTGTATGCTGTATGCTGAACCATGGATTTACACTTCTTGAATGTGAAGAAACCTTGATTATTAATTCAAAGGCTCCTTGGAATGTGTATTATATTTTTGGGGGGTTTTTTCTACTGGTTTTGTGCCAAGTTTTCCTGTGCGTGTTGTCCCACATCAAAATGCACACACTTGTAAGTCTGGCATAAATGTGTTTTACTGTCATGATAACTGCTTTATGTGGAAACATCAGTTATGAATCCTGTGGAGTTTTTCCTCTGCTGAGGATTAAATATATGATACCTCAGTATTGCATTATACCCAAACTTAAACAGCTCAGAAGCCAAGTATTGAGCGGATGCCTCAAGTTGGAAGAAATGATATAGGAGTAATAAGCATTTATTTTTATCAAAACAAGTGAGGTTTAGTGGGAAAAGAAATAAGATCCGCTGAATGCTAATTCAGTCACTTTATCACTGCAATTGCTGCTGATTGGCTTTTAATGATTTTTTTCTCTTCAAAGCTCTTCATTCTCCCTGTTCCATGTGTCCTCTCAAATAAATGTAGAGTACCTTATGGTAATTTAAGGTTGAACAATTTATTGGAATTTCCTGAATAACTGAATTAGACTTGCACAAGGGGTATCAAAAGTATGGGCATGAGGTACAAGATGGATACGTCTAGTCGTAAAGAGACCAGGAACACTGGCTCTTGATTTGGTGATCAGTTGATGACCATCTACACAGAAATAAAAATTGATGCTGTGAAGACAGTTTCTTGAGTTGCGATGTCAGATTCTAAAAAGAGTAAAAGCATAGGAACCTGTGCAGAATAAGCTTGCTTAGGCAAGACAAAATATACACAGGTTGCTTTTTAAAATCTCCTGGAAATATGTGCAATACTCCATTCAAAGCAGTTGGATCAATCAGAAAGAGAATATGCGTGTGATCAAGACTTCCTCTGTTCCCATTTTGTATGCATTTGGCAAGGGTAAGTCATCAGCAAAACTGGCTGGATGCCAGTGTGATCGGCATTACTCCTTTTGTGCCATTTCTTGCCTGCTGTAGCTTGAGGTGCTTGCTGATGTCTGAAAAATTCACAAGTAAAATAGCTAAAAAGATATTTAAATAAAAAAGTATTGACTGCTGTTAGCAGTGCAGTTCTGAACCTCTTTGGATCCAACGTGACATCTGTGACAAAATCTGCCTTTTCACAGGAAAGCAAAAAACCCCTGAAACTCAGGCTGCTTTATTGTTGTTTCACTGTTTTTTCTGGGAAGTACATCAATAACCTTTTTCTCTCTGTTCTTAGAAATCTGTCTTGTGCTTTAAAAAACAGATGCAGTACCCTCAAAGTTTGAACCTGGTGTGTCTGAATGCCACGGGGACATCAGTGTATCTGTCACTGACTCAGTCTGCATTTCAGAGAAAAATTAGCCTGCAAGTTGCTTGAACTGCTCACTATTCCGTCGGGAAGTGGAAAAAAGTGAAATCAGCTTATTTTTAATGGGTTCGCTGTGTCTGTTTACATAGCTACAGTCTTTGAGCTCCATGACATACAGGAAGGTCTCAGGTGCCCAAACAAAGGGAGCTGTGGGCTACGTAGCACAACGTTTCACAGTGTGAACACATCTGATGTGTCTACGCGGATTTCAGTGCTCTTACTCAGTTATCTAATGTCACAAATCTCTATTTTCTATGATAGCAGAAATAAGTTGCTAACTGACTGTAGTATCTGCTTTGCAAGGAAAGAGCACAAAGTAGGCTCTTGGAGATATATTTCTGTACCCAATGTGATTTGTACCATGACAAATTGTTTATGTGTTTTTGACTTTGAGTTGATTAATGTTTGTAATTAATGAATTCCCACAAGTCAGATTTTCAAGTGGAATTATTCACAGACCTGGAGGTAAATATAAGAGAACATTAATTCAGAACTGGAGATAATTAGCACTTCTCATTAGTATTTCGTTTTCAGTTAGTTACTCAGTCTTTATGGTGTGAACTACCTTTCTTGAAGCCTATAAAAACTAGCTCACTTTGCAACTCTTGAGTGCCATGGACTAAGAAAGTGGAGCTTTGGCACCCCTGCATATGCTAATGAAGGTTATAGAGATCATGCTAAACGTATGACTTCAGCACTTGTCTCTCCACCCAAATCATACTACACGTCACCTAGGGGAGGGAAACCTTATAATTTGGGGGATAAAAAGATGGAGAAAATGACTGTTAAATGGGGAGAGAAGAATCTCGATACCTGATGGACCAGTCGACGGGCTGAGTTCTCTTCCTCCACCCCAGGCAGGGACGCCTTCTGGGTAAATGGTGAATGTTACCACTGGGCTGTTGTATTATTATTTTTGCTAGCAATATTAACCTTAGTAGCTCTATTGTAGTCAGTCAACGGCAATCTTGAATCTGTTCTGTCGCTCTCAATAAGATAACTAATTTTGTTTTTTGTGAATCTGACTCAATGAAAGTCCTTTGCTGGGAGTCTGATAGAGAAATCAGTGAAAGTCCTGAGACTCTGACGGTCAAATATCGAAACGACTTTCCTTTTAACGTGACACCCATATGCACAGGACTTTCCTCTGAAATGCAAGAGGTGTGTGTGACGTTGAGATTGAAATATAAAATATACAATAAAGTGGTCAGGCCAAAGCTCAGTCTTTCTGTCCCTTAAGCAACTGCTTTTGGGTACACGGTTCCTCATACTTTGTTCCAAGCAAAGTGGCAGCAGTGCCCTGCTGCCTGCAGCCCCAGGCCCCTCGGCACTGGGGTGCTGGCTTTGGAATGGCACCGGTACGAAACGGCACAGCTCCAGTTTTCCTTCTCATCTGCCGGGTCACGCTCAACTCTAGCTGTCTCTGCCACTCAGCTAGAGGACACTCATGTGCTGGGTTAAAGCCACACTCCTCAACCACCACTTGCTGTAGTCCTCTGCCTTGCGTCGTTTATGGCAAAACTGAGCCCTCCTGGGCTTCAGGAAATGGGTGTCTATTTCCAAGCTTGAACAGTCCGGAGGAGGTTGTTGAATTGCCCACTGGAGGATTTCCCCATCTACGTACACAGGTAAACTCTAAACATGTTTCCAGTGGCAGAGGAGGGAGACTAAATTTTGTTGAGGATGGGACTGAGGAGTTGTTAGAAGATGAGTTTAAGGGTAGCATGACAGGTAATGAGCAGGTCTGGTCCTAAGGGCTCCTGGGAGATAGTACATGTTTCTGAACCATGGCTAAACCGTGTTGCTTTTGTGTCTTTTCTGGGCCAGCTCTCTCTTCCTTCACCTTTAGCTGTGGCGTGGGTGAGAGTTCCTGGGACGACAGCACAGAGCCCAAATTCAGAGAAACTCTTCAAAAGCCAGGTCCAGGAAGGTGTGTTGCTTTTTAAGCGGTTTTGAATTTTTCCCATTCAAATGCTTGAGAGAAGCAGGAAGAGAGGAGAGAGGAAGCAGGTTATGGGATTGCTGCCGACTGAGAAAAACATTCAGAGAAAGCTGAGGGTATATTTTAAATAAATTGAGTATCAGATGTGTTTCTATGTATGAAAATGTGCACAGAAGATGAGGAGAGAAGCGAGCCGTATGGCAGTGGGTTACAAATAGCTGTACTGCTTAGGGAAATTAATAACTCTAAGCACTGATATATACGAGCCTGCTGGGGTTCAGATGTTCACATGCTGGTGCTTCAAGAAACTAGCTGGATCAATAAGCAAACGTTTGAAAGACAAAAACCAAGCCAGCATCCAGCTTAAAAATTCAGAGAAGCAGCCCTTAAAAAGGGCCTTAAAAGAGTCTGGACTTCTACTAAGACTGAAATACAAGTAAGATTAAAAGGAGCTTGTTTATTTTTATGTTTGTGCTGCCCTGTAGCTAGCTAGAAAACATGTTTCCTGATGTTTACAGGTTTTTTTCTTAGACTCTAAAAATATTCTATTAACATCAATATTAACTTCTTTAATTACTGAAGCAGAGTCATTAAAAAATTCCATTAGAGCCATCGCTCTTACTCATGGACTTCAAAATACATGTTTTCTCCCTTTATAAAAGAGAGACAGGCTTTTATACAGGATTCCTTCCTTTCCTCTGTGTCTTTTCTTTGGCAGAAATAACAAACTTTTATCAGAAAAGAAACGCGCTGGAAGCAATGCAGGAAGGTAAGTTCAAAGCAAAGGTGTTTGGAGCCGTCTCTTCAGGATGCCCGCCCACAGCAGCCAGGGCATGTCAAAAGATCACTGGGGTGGGATTTGGGCATTCTTCTAGCAACATTTTTGTTTTCTCTTTGAGCCAGAAAAAAAATACTTGATTCTTCCTTCTGCCCGACGCGCTCTGTGGTGGCCGCTTTCCCTGAAATCCCATGACCAGTTAACACCTCCCAACGTCTTGTGAGGGACGTGATTGACTCTGCTGTTGGGGCTAATGTTCTCCCTGGGGGAAAATGTTGAAGTTGTTTGTTATAGCAGCGGGATGGGAGCTGTATGGAGAGTATTCCAGCTATCTCTGTAGCAGAACATAAATGACGGGGCAAAGCTGTGTGGAAGCGTGCTGTTTTCCCTTCAGCTGAGACTTTACAGGGCCTGTGTGCCCTAACCCACAGCAGCTGGACGTCTTGATGTTGTGCTTTCCCAGAAAGAAAAGAAACATACATAGTAAACAGTAATAGTGCGTCACACCGTTTATTTAGATTTACTCTGAAGGAATATTAGAAATCGCATCATATTCATGTGAGAGTAGTATCACTGAACCTATAAGGAAATGTAATCAGATTTTGGTTAACTAAAATGAGCTGACAGCTAGCGGCATTCAGTGTCTCCAGTAATCCGAACAAACAGCTTTAGCAAGCGTACTGGTGAAGATACCAGTGAAGCTATTTTTCCCCTGTAGCGCGGGAGGAGCGATGTCGGTCTAGCGGAAGGTGGGGAGGGAGGCTGGGGGGTCTGCCCGGCCCGGGCTGCCTGGCAGGGCCACAGCGGAAAGGGGTGGCGCGGGGCTGGCACCTCGCCTGGCAGCAAACCCAGAGCCACCGCCTGCCACCAACTCCCGCCCGACCTCTGACAGCAGAACTCAGCCTGCCGTTTATCAACTCTTGTCTCTGTCAACATCCCTCATCACGAAAGTAAACACGAGCGAAGCAAGTGAAAGCGTCCTGTCTGAGCATCCGTGCGTTTGTTTTCTGACAAAGGAATAACCCTGGCTGCTGGGAATCCCTGGCAATACGGCTCTTTGATCCCTTTGCAGAGAAAACTCTGTGTTTCAACCCCATATGCTGACAAGAAGATTGTATTTTTAATTGCTTTAGTTTTATATAGGTTATGTTTTATAACTTACAGCTGATCTAACTCCAAGTGCAGGAAGATTTTAAGAAAGAAACGAGTGTTACATCCACATGTTTCTCAACTTTTTTTTTAATCTCTGTTTCCTGTTTTCTATTAAGCTCTGGAATGGTTCTTCACCTTTTGTTACTAAGTTTGCTCTGTGTTTGCATTCAAACCAAGCACCAGAACATTACATGAGTGAACGTTTTTACACTGGTTTGTTGGATTGTTTTCTATAACTTTTACTTTTATCCTCTAGGAGGAAATGTTTTCACATGAAGAACTGTGGCCAGAATCTTGTCCCCAGTGAACAACTGACGCTACTGACGCGACTGTACTCCCAAAATGCACAGGAAGGGCGCCAAAGGCTGAGGGTTTGTTGTGTGGAACTGTAGGTCCGTTGGGGCTGGCGTTCTTTGTGGCGGCAGGAACGAGTAAACCTTTGACAGAGGAATGAATGCTGACTTCTTAATGAAAGAAAGGTGCAGTTAAGCAGCTGTGCCTGTGTGTAATACGCTACACCAGCTGGTGTGCTGGTGCCAGCAGTGGAAGGCTTTGTCTCATGTGCTTTGGGAGCTGCCAGTTGTTGGATTTTACATACATTGCCTCTCCAGCCCTGATCATCTCTTTTTGTTCTGTTACCCTGGCAGCCCTAACATATGAGATGTCCAGGAACGTGTCCTTACAGATAATGAGTGGTCTTGCCCTGTCAATGTGTTGCTGCCTTAACTGGAAGTTGGGCTCTTGCCACAAGGACCCTCTCTTAACAGGTAATTTAGAGTTCTCTTCTCTTTCAGGCCTCTTTCCTCTTTCTTTCCTCTCTCCATGATTCTCATCATAGATACCTATTTGTTTTCCTTTCATTTCCTTCTATGTTTTTGTTGAAACATCATTCCTTGATGTAGAAATTGTCAAGGCTTTTTTCCTGGTTACTTATTTTTATTACACCAGCTTTATAGAATCTGACTTTCTATGTAAAAATTTGTTCTGGTTTTACTATAAATTAAATTGTCCTGGTGTCCAGAAAATCTCTGATTACAAGCCAGAACTGCGACCATGCTATAACGTATTTCAAACTTAGAATGTCTGTTGCCTAAGTAAGACCAGAGAATCATCTAGGTTCAAAGGGACCTTTAAGATCATTGAGTTCAACCATTAACTAGCACTGCCAAGTCCACCACTAAACCATGTCCCTCAGCACCACATCTACATGTCTTTTAAGTATCTCCAGGGATGGTGAATCAACCACTTCCCTGGGCAGCCTGTTCCAATGTTTGATAACTCTTTCCATGAAGAAATTTTTCCTAATATCCAGTCTAAACCTCCCCTTGGTGCAACTTGAGGCTGTTTCCTCTTGTCCAATCACTTGTCACTTGGGAGAAGAGACTGACCCCCACTTTGCTACAACTTCCTTTCAGGTAGTTGTAGAGAGCGATAAGGTCTCCCCTCAGCCTCCTTTTCTCCAGGCTGAACAACCCCAGTTCCCTCAGCTGCTCCTCATAAGACTTGCTCTCTAGACCCTTCACCAGTGTTGTTGCCCTTCTGTGGACACACTCCGGCACCTCAATGTCTTTCTTGTGGTGAGAGGCCCAAAACTGAACACAGTACTCAAAGTGGGGCCTCACCAGTGCTGAGTACAGGAGGACGATCACTTCTTTAGTCCTGCTGGCCACACTATTCCTTATACAGGCCAGGATGCTGTTGGCCTTCTTGGCCACCTGGGCACGCTGCTGGCCCATCTTCAGCTGGCTGTCCACCAGGACACCCAGGTCCTTTTCTGCTGGGCAGCTTTCCAGTCACTCTTCCCCGAACCTGTAGCGTTGCCTGGGGTTGTTGTAACTCAAGTACAGGATCCGGCACTTGGCCTTGTTGAAACTTATACCATTGGCCTCGGCCCATCGATCCAGCCTGTCCGGATCCCTCTGTAGAGCCTTCCTAGCCTCAAGTAGATCAATACTCCCACCCAGCTTGGTGTCATCGGCAAACTTACTGAGGGTGCACTCGATCCCCTCATCCAGATCATTGATAAAGATATTAAACAGAACTAGCCCAAATACTGAGCCCTGGGGAACACCACTTGTGACCGGCCACCAACTATATTTAACTCCATTGACCATCACTCTTTGGGCCCAGCCTTCCAGCCGTTTTTTTACAAAGGGAAGCGTATGGCTGTCCAAACCATGAGCACCCAGTTTCTCCAGAAGAATGCTGTGGGAAACTGTGTTGAAAGTTTTACCGAAGTCTAGGTAGACAGCATTCATAGCCTTTCCCTCATCCACTAAGTGGGTCACCTTGTCAAAGAAGGAGATCAGGTTAGTTAAACAGGACCTGCCTTTCATGAACCCATGATAACCGTGCATGATCACCTGATTGTCTCGTACGTGCTGTGTGATGGCACTCAAGATGATCTGCTCCATAACCTTCCCCAGCACTGAGGTCAGACTGACAGGCCTGTAGTTCCCCGGATCCTCTTTCTGGCCCTTCCTGTAGAGGAGCACCACATTTGATAACCTCCAGTGAACTGGGACCTCCCTTGTTAGCCAGGATTGCTAATAAATGATGGACAGTGGCTTGGTGAGCACATCCACCAGCTCCCTCAGTACTCTTGGGTGGATCCCACCTGGCCCTATAGACTTGTGTGTGTCTAAGTGATAGCAGGTTGCTATCCATTTCCCTTGGATTATGGGGGCTTCATTCTGCTCCCCATCCCTGTCTTCCACGTCAGGGGGCCGGGTACCTGGAGGGCAACTGGTCTTACTATTAATGACTGAGGCAAAGAAGTCATTAAGTACCTCAGCCTTTTCCTCATCCTTTCTCACTATGTTTCCCCCTGCATCCAATAAGGAATGGAGATTGTCCTTTGCCCTCCTTTTGTTGTGAATGTATTTAGAGAAACATTTTTTATTGTCTTTTATGGCAGTAGCCAGATTAAGTTCCGGTTGGGCTTTGGGCCTTCTAATTTTCTCCTTACATAACCTCATGACATCCTTGTACTCCTTCTGAGTTTCCCACCCCTTCTTCTAAAGGTCATAAACTCTTTTTTGTCCTGAGTTCCAGGCAAAGTTCTGTGTTCAGCCAGGGAGGTCTTCTTCCCCACCAGCTCGTCTTTCAGCACATGTGGATGGCCAGTTCTTGCACCTTTAAGATTTCTTTCTTGAAGAATGTCCAGCCTTCCTGGACTCCTTTGCCCTTCAGGACTGCCTCCCAAGGGACTCTGTCAACCAGGCTCCTAAACAGGCCAAAGTCTGCCCTCTGGAAGTCCAGGGTGGCAGTCCTGCTGACCCCCCCTCCTTGCTTCTCCAAGAATCGAAAACTGTCATTTCATGATCGCTATGCCCAAGACAGCCTTCAGCCATCACATCACTCACAAGTCCTTCTCTGTTCACAAACATCAGGTCCAGCAGGGTGCCTTCCCTAGTTGGCTCCCTCACCAGCTGTGCCATGGAGATGTCCATCTGGTTTGAAATCTAGACCCACACATGTATATTGGTAGCAGCCTGCTGGTTCAGCTTGCTGTTATTGAACACACGCTGACTGTATATACTAGTATGGATTATTTCCCTTCACCTCCACTTCAGGCTGGGAAAGAATAGCTTAATTTAGTGGATAAAGGCTATACACTCAGGTACTTCAAGTTCTTAAGTGTCTACAGCTCCAGATAATTGTGAAACACCTTCTTTTGGTCATATTGCAGTGAATCTCCCTAAATGTCCCTACATCTCTGATGCTCAAGACCAGCATTAGTTTCAAGAACAAACCCATGTTTACTAAGGCAAATCCTGTTGGTTCAAGTACTGTCTAGAACCTCTAGTACCCGACAGACCTGAAAAAGCAGTAGACATCCATGTGAAGAATGAGTTGTAGTCCAAACCCATTGCTCCAACCCATTGCTGATGTGATTGTCAGTAACTTGTGTTCACAAACACTTCTTTACACATGTACATAATCTGGCATTATATCTTTTTTTTTTTCTCTCGGGGAGGGGATACAGGATGTATTTATCTGCAGGTGAAATAGCTGTGCATATCCATCATGAATTCCCTCTCTATCCATATTCTTTTACACAAAGTTCTTAATTGTCCTGTCTGCAAAACATACTCCGTGGCCACCCTGTCCAGATGCCATCTCCTGGTTAAGGGCTAGCCAGCAAACAGCTGGTTTGTTGGGTTTTTTTTTCTTTTTTTTTTTTTTTTTTTTT